>JACXGJ010003185.1:0-14579 GCA_016801105.1 Esox niger | reverse complement strand
GCCCCCCGTTCTCTAGCCCTCTGTGTTCCTCTGTATTCCTGTATCCCCGCCAACGGCGGGAGGGGAGGTAGGGCGGGGGCAGCTAAACTCCCAAAAGTTAGCCCCATTTCCGTTGTGCTTTTGTGCCCCGGTGGCCCTGTTCTAAAGGGTCCTAAGGGGTAGGCTGCAGATGGCGTGGGGTGGGCTCGGGGTAGGGGAATGTGGCCACAGTGGCTGCCCAGGCCTGGCGCTTCCTGGGGGCATTGTGCTCGCAGGCCTCTCCTTCCCCTTCCTCTCCTTTCAGGCCTCCGGCTTTGGATCCTCCTGATTGGGAGACACAGCGTGGGTCGGAACCTCCGGAGCCGAGGGTTAGCCACGGACCAGGCCCGGATCCATTCTCAGGAGCCGTGTTCACCCTTCGCGGGCGTGAGATACGACTGCTGTTGTAGAGCATTTGGTTTGGGCCATAGTGATGTCTGCTTTAGATACAGCGAGATGTCAAGCTGACAAACTGTTATGTGGTTAACGCGACGTGTGGTGTGACTACGCTATGGAGCGATACGGCTAATGTCACGGCTGACGTGACTGTGATACGCAGAACAGCGGGATCTAGCGGGATATAATGTGATAATGCACTATAAGAGAGATGTGATATGGTGGAGCTGCACACCAAAGGCAGAGACAGCCAGGCAGACAGAGTGACGGACAGCAGACAGACGTGGCTTCATCAGAGCCATTATGGGGCGAGGGTGTTCCCATATAGTGGGAGCTGTCACCGCTCCGCCGTAAAAATGACAGCCACTCGAGCCGGGACATGGAGGGATGGCTCTGAAAGCGTGTCATCTTTTCTTCCCTTCTCGGCAATGTGTCGTTCGATAAAGGAGCCGCAGACAGAACAAAAGGAACAATGAAGAGAAAGGACAGTGTACTAAGACGAAGACAGACTGGGGTTTGACATCTGAATTACATTTCTCGGGCGGCAAAGAGAAGAAAAGGGTAGAAATAACTACTGCTTACATGTTTATTTTAACTTCAACTTTATTTGCCTGAAGTTGAAAACTTGCAACTCTCTGAGCCACAACACAGGCTATCAAGGAATATGCTGACAAATAAACTGACATTTAAATCATTTTCTTCTTTTCTTTTTTACCACAGAGTAACATTTCCACTGGTGCCCCGTGTCTCACCTCGCTAAACGTCAGGGTTGCCACTGCCTACACGTATGTGCATAACTGTCTGGCAAATACCCGTCTTCGTACTGCCAGCGATAACAGAACATCAGTATGGGTGTCAATGTAACAGACAGGGAGACACAGCTTCGCTGGCTGACATCCAGCCCTCTATAACCTCATTAGCAACTTCTATGGCCGCCGAGCACCCATCAACGCGCGCGCGCAGCTTCGATTTCTCACAGTCCAAAGACGTCAATCAAAAGCCTTCTCCTAGAATTAGAGCGGGTGCAAAGAATTCACACTCGATTCTGTATCTCTCCATCTCTCTCCATCCACTGTGCGGGAGTAATTTTATATGCCAGAGCAGTGCGTAATGCAATTTTAATGGACAACTAATTCTCTACCATTAATTTGTCAACATGATACTGGATCTGCGGCCTCAAGCTGAAGGAGTCAGGGAGCCTTTTAAATACACACATGACGTTAATGTGTTTGCATTCAGCTTTACATCAAGAAACGTTGGATATTTCCATAACGTTGGCACTGAGGTCGGTGACAGTCATGCTTTTGCCGTGGCTCCATTTTACGACTTTGATTTCTCCCACAAAAGGCTTTGGCATTCTGTTCCCTCGCTCTCCCAGCGGAACATGTCCACTTTTCACCCGTCGCCCGGAAAGGAAGCAGAAGTTTGTGATTAAAGATGCCAATCAAAAATATACATGAAGTAGCCTTCAGAGCAAAATAAATGACATTACTCTTGATTTAAAGGATTATATTTCTGTCTGAGACCTTTCGAAGGAGTAGACATCAGTATGACATGACTGGAGCTATGGAGACAGGGTGTCTGTTACTGTGCAACTGTTCGAAGAGGGGGTTTAGAACCACATCAGCAGGCCACACTGTTGTACATTCACAGTTAACTCAGTCAGCAGAGGCTCCTATCCAGACAAACGTATGGCAAGAGGATTCATCTGAAAACCAGAGAAACAAACAAATAAGGTCCCTGGGCCTTGACCCAACCTGGTTCAGTATGAAGGTTCTGGAGAAAACTCAAAATGTGCCCATCACAATGAGGCCTGGCGCTGCACACTCCATCAGCCCCACAACACAGGAAACACACAGTCCCTCTGGCAGGAAGTCCTCCTGTGCTCTGAGCTGCAGATAACACACATAGTTGGCATGTACCTTTTGGCTGCAGTACACAGCCTTGCGTGAATTATTTGTACAGTAGTTGGTCATCAAAGGCTAATGGATTGTTTTCGTCAGTCATTGGACATTTCCTTATGAGCTGTTTGATGTGTGGGAGCAGACTGCAACTGGCTGCCAGGTCAAATGTAGGAAGTTTGTAGCCGTTAACCCCTATTAAACCCCTTCCTATGTATCCACCATTTTGTCTGTCAGTACAGCGTTTCAAGTAGGGGAACTCAGTTGTCTTGAAGTTCATCAACTGTACATGCTACACTTGCCATTTTGAAGATTTTACATGAACACACCGATTTCTCCATGCAAAGTATGATTTGTTTTATGTTACAGATTTAATGAGTCTGACTCTGTTTTAGCTATGAATCCTGGTTGCATCACCTAAAGACGCAATGTTTTGTATTTACAGCATGTCTCGGTCAATGATGTAATTCAGGAGAACTTTTTCTCATGTTATTATTTTTTAAGTGTCATCCAGTCATCACACATTGTTGGCTATTTACTCCTGTTTCAGAAGCGTTTTTAAGTCCCGGTGCAGTCCTTGTAATTTTATTTAGAAATCATAGCTGCATGTAAAATAAATCCCTCTTAATACATTTTGTTACAAAAAATGTTTTTCCCTGAGACTCCGTTTGGCACTTGAAAGACTCAGTCTGATCAGGAAACATACAGTGAATATACTTACATACACAGCTCTGATTGGCTGACTGGATGGAGTAGAGCCCACTTGATTATCCATTCAAACAGACAATGGGGGATTATAATCAGATCATATGTGACATCACACAGTACGCCCAAAGTTCCCTCCCACATAGAGAGGTTGAAATGGTTTTTCTCCAATCAGCAAAAAGGGGCATTATCATAATTTTCATGATTTCAGTGTTATTCCAACCTCATAGTTTATAGTCATAGCAAGTGGAAAACGGTGTGAAATATAACAGAAAACCTTTGTTTATTCACTTCTGAATTGTCAAGTCCCTTTATGCGAAACTGGTGGTTGTTGAGGGGACAGCCACCAAGACATTTCTTGACAAAGAAAGGAAGGTGGCAGCGGTCAACAGCACAAGAACACAACGTGGCCAAATGTTCCCTCTGATTTCTAAACAAAGTCGCCATTTTATCCCGGTCTTGCACTCTGCATGCTTTCATCACACTTCCTCACCATTACAAGTCATTACATTTACCAGAAGCAGAAAAAAAACCTCCCCCCACACTCTGCCATATCCAATGGCCCCAGCCCTCTCCGTCTTGGCCGCTGCCTGTCATTTTTAGAGTGGCCACGCCACTGTCACCATTATAGCCTGCTCTAACACCACTCACAGCCGCCCCCCGCCCCTCACCATCCCACTAGCGGCCATTATACCACACTAACCGGCTCCTGCCGCTGACCCATTACCGCCGCTCAGCCCAGTATGGCGCTAGCATAACGCGCAAGTGTGGTCATTAACTAAGAAGACTTTTCCATCTCCCCATTCGTCCTCTTGGGCAGCATCTACTCCCGTGACCCAGCCGCGGAGGCCACTCCTCATTGCGCCGCTATAGCAGTCAACCGTCTTCCCTTCGTATCATTATCCCTGTCAATGACAGGTGAGACACATTCTACCTCAAAGATAATAGGCTTTTCAGACGCATTCCAGACAGCTATAGCACGTCGGCGTGAAAGTTGACGTCGAATTCTAATTATGTAAATGATGTTGGTGAAAGAAAATAGTAGGACGATATTGTCATTATGCGCTTTGAAACCTGGTATTACAACGGTAGCCTGAGCTGATGATACGATAAGAGCGTTGTAAAACAATTATATAAATATAGCCGCGCTGAAAGTCTCTTCTGACACACCGAAACGCAAAGAGCTTGAATAGGGCTGTTGAACAGGGAGATTTCTGTGTTTCCTGTTGTCAATGGCAATGGTGTTATCAATTAGTGCAGCAGTGGGAGCTCAATTAACAGCATCAAACAGCTAATTAATAGAGCTGTGTGAGTTTTAGACAACCGAGCGGCACAGCCGTCTCTATGGTGAGCGGTTGTGCCGCAGAAAAGCCTGTCAGCTCCCCGACGCCGCTAGATACCGCAGGGTCCGCGGAATACTCGTCCGCGCTGAATCAGGGAAAACGCTACTGGGCCCCAAATAGAATGAACTCGCTCACTTGATCAAGCCAAGAACGACCACAGCCTTGTAGACACTCAGGGACATGATTGCGAGCCAATACGACAGGCGAGAAGACTCGAACTATTCAACAAATAGCACTCAGATTTGCCACAATGAGCCAGCAGCACCAGCGGGCAGGAAACTGAAGGGCTGAATCCAAAACCATTGGCTAGAGTGGCGGATGGATGCACTTAGTGAATCAGTCCCGTACTACCGGCTAAAACACACTCAAACTCATTGAATCAAATGGAGCGGGGCAGTGAAATGGGACAAAGGTTAATTGCATCTAGCAGTTCTAGTACATATAGCTGCGTATGTGGGTGTGTCAGTATGTATGTGAGCTAACCTCTGGAGTTTTAGCTATGCTTTTATTAGAGTGAGTTGATGTATTTTCAACAGAAGACTGAAAGACTATGAGCTATGTACATTGGGCTGGGAATTGGTATTGGTCTAAGAGAGAAGAGAAGCACTACTAGGGGATTTAGTATTGTGTGTGTGGCAGGCTAAGAGTCAATCGTGGAACACACAGCAGCCTTGTTGACCTTCAGAGAAAGGGAACGACCCTCTTGATGTTCAGCAGGCCACTTGTCACCGGAAGAGGCTCGTTGACCAATCCTAATGGCCTAAAGGGATGTGAACATCGAAGAGGGTTTGTACCGTTGCCCTGGTGACTGCTGCCCAGCCGAGCTGAGAGGACTTGAAGGTACCAGTTCCTGCAAGGATTCCGGACAATAAAACAATTGGTCGTTTACTGACTGCCTGTGTGTGTGTGTGTGTGTGTGTGTGTGTGTGTGGAGCATGACCAAGGCCAGAACAAACCCAGCAGATACCCAGGTGTAGACTAGAGGTTAACATGGGAGCGACTTTTAATTATTGTCCTGCCCTGTAAATACTTTTCATGTATTTTCCTGATCCCACAAAAGTTATATAGCTAAAGGGTGTAATTTCCCTGAGCTAATAAAAACAACTAAATGTTTTGTACACGTTTTTGTTTGGAAAAATGTTTTAGGGGTGTGAACGTTCCAATACCAGTAAAATCAATTAAGAAAATCACAAAATGTATATTTTCACCAGTGAGAATTACAGAAGTCTTTTACATAACTACTGTAACACTAAACTAATGCTTATACACATAAAATATTACAAATACCTGTTGACAATGCTGCTGTAGAAAAATCAGTAGCCTGTAGCTTAAGCAAAGGAAGAGAATATTAGGCAACGGTATTACAAGATGAAAAGATGAGTCAGGAAAGTCGGCTGGCTGGATAAGTCTTGCTTGTTAGTAGCTGTTTTGACTCCATCAAACTGAGTGAACATAATGCTAGCTAGCTAAGGCTAATTGACAACAAACATCTTAACAGTGTATTTTCCCCTCCCCACGTAATTCAGATTATTAAACAGCAGGCCTACCTGATTGGTGTTGTAGCGTTCCATTAACATTTTCACTTGTAGTTACACTATTTTACTTCAGTAGACTATATATTTTGGATGACTATAAGTGCCATGGTGGCTCTAAAGCCGCAAACACAACAACTTTATATTAATTGCCTACACTATCTTTCATGCAACGATCTTACGGCAACTTGCTTGATTTTCTGAACGCCACACTCGCACCTTTACGTCGATATAAAAATACAATGGAGGATACCTTGAAATGATCAAGAATTGTTTAGCTTACTAGCAATTTGCCATGTATTATATTTCATATGAAATACTAGATATGGCAAATGTTAACCAAGGACATATTACAAGGCATTTTGTTTGTCTTATCTGTTCTTTTCTTGCCGGTAATGCCCACACTCACTGCCTTGACGAGCATGTCCAAGCCTGCTGTCACCAATCGAGACCAAAGACAAAGTAGGCCCAGCAGCAAAACTCCTCTCCCAATTATGTATACTAGCTTACTAAAAAATAAATTGTGATAACATAACATGCATGTTCGATGCACAGGCTATATTGTGATTGCAGTTATGTAAGAAAAAATTGCAAACATGTTTTGGGGAGTTATGTTTCGCTCAAGGCAAATAAGGAAATATTCTGCTTTGTTGCTACATCTCATCACCTATCGACGAAAAGCTCATTTTTATCTTCCTCTGTGGTCTTACAACTTGTTCTGGCACGTAATGGTAGATTGTTGCAGAAACGCAAAGCAACAGCAAAATTGCCGTTCACCAGTGGCGTCGTTAGTCCTTTTTTCTCTCAAATTGACAAAAAGTATATAATTAAAAATAGTCCCTGATCTATTCATCTACAATTCAGAACGCGCATTATGACAATGTAGACGTGTTGTTCGCTATCGTGTACATTGCAATTTTCCGCATGTACATGAAATTAAGCTCACCCGCTCGCCTCAGGCGAGTAGATTACATTTCGGGATAATCTAATTTTATAACCACTTGTCCGTCAGACGAGGGAACTTTTGCCTATTTATTCAAGGGATGTTCAAATGCGGTGACTGAAGATAATGAGTCATCAGCCCTCGTATTGTGGGGGCTCATAATCAGTCCGCAAGACTCGCCTTAAAAATTGGGTCGAAACCTTCGCCCCGCCCTCTTGGTTAATATACAAGTGTATAGTATTATGATATCTTTGGCAGTTCATCAATTTCAAGTATGCTAAGAACGTACTTGTGTCCTTCAGAAGAACGTTCTGGCCAAGCGTCCTTGAGAGAAGGAATTTGCAAGAACCCGTGTACAGAGAACCACCTACATAGATTTAGATGCATGTGTACTTGGCTATTGCACAATACCGTATGCATTTCCTGCTCTCCTGACATCTTGAAATGAATTCTAAGATATCATATGCATTCTGGCTGAACAAGTTCCCAACCAATGCATAAGAGGTGGATTAAGTACACATCCGGGCATTTTAGGCATTCTCGGTAACTTGTGTTCTTCGGATTGGAACCATATTTGGGCCATGAAAGATGACGTACGACGAGTTCACAAGAACGGGCAAAACATATTTTACAGAGGCTAGTGGAAGTTTTGGCCTACTATCCCGGCTGGGGTAGTGTCAGAAATTCTTAAGATCCACCCCTGTATATATATATAAGCCATATCATTATGACCACCTGCCTCATATTGTATAGGTCCCCTTTGTACCCGCCAAAACAGCCCTGAACTGTCGAGACAAGGACTCCAAGACATTAGCAGCAGATCTTTAAGTCCTGTATGTTGCGAGGTGGAGCCACCATGGATCAGACTTGCTTGTTCAGCACATCCCACAGATGCTCAATTGGATTGAGATCCGGGGACTTTGGAGGCCAAGTCAACACTTTGAAATCATTGCTGTGTTCCTCAAACCATTCCTAACCCAATTTTAGCTTTGTGGCACGGCGTATTATGCAAAAGGGGTCAATGAAATCAGGGAATACCATTGCCCCGAAAAGGGGCACAATGTCTGCAACAATGCTTGGGTAGGTGGAACGTGTCAAAGTAACATCCACATGAATGGTAGGACCCAAGGTCCCAGCAGAACATTGCCCAAAGCATCACTGCCTCCATCGGCTTGCCCCTTTCCCATAGTACATCCTGGTGCCATGTGTTCTCCAGGGAAGTGACACACACGCACCTGGCTATCCACGTGATGTACAAGGAAATGTGATTCATCTGACCAGGCCACCACCTTCCATTGCTCCATGGTCCAGTTCGGATGCTTAGGTGCCATTTGTAGGCACTTTCGGCTGTGGACCTGTGTCAGCATGGATAGCCTGACTGACCTGTGGCTCTGCAGCCCCATATGCAACAAACTGCGATGCACTGTTTGTTTTGACACCTTTTTATCAGTACCAGCATTAACCTTTTGAGCTACAGTAACTCATCTGTTGGATCGGACCACATGGGCCAGCCTTCGCTCCCCACGTGCATCAGTGAGCCTTGGCTGCCCATGACCCTGTCGCCGGTTCACAGCTTTTCCTTCCTTGGACCACTTTGGATAGGTACTGGCCACTGCAGACCAGGAACACCCCATAAGGGCTGCAGTTTTGGAGATGCTCTGACCCAGTTATCTAGTCATCATAAACTGGCCTTGGTCAAAGTCGCTCAGATCCTTATGCTTGCCCATTTACCCTGCTTCTAACACATCAACTTTGAGGACAGAATGTTCACTTGCTGCCTAATATATCCCACCCACTGACAGGTGCCATAATAATGAGATTATCAGTGTCATTCACTTCACCTGTCAGTGGTCATGTTATGGCTCATTAGATTAGATTCAACTTTATTATCATTGAACTGTTCAAGTACAGTACAGCGAAATGCAATGATTGGTGTACGTATTAAATACGTTTAATTGTTCCAGTATGATGATGATGAGATGATGACGTTCCAGTACTGCCCATTCATGTGGAATGTTGATCCGTCTGTTCTCTGACCCTGTCAGAATTCCATGGGACCTGCTGGAATCACATTCCCGTGTCAACCTGTATGTAGACATGCATCATTCAACTCATCAGCTACCACATGAGAAAAAGCTCTCCTATAGAGGACTATTAAGTGTTTCAGGTCGAAAGTGCTTCTCAATGAGAACTGACTATTCTCCCTACATCCTTCCCCGCTACCTAATCAGTGCAACAGAGCGCCTACGTCAACATTACAAGGCCTCAATTAAGACCAATAAGCCATTTGTACAGCTAGCTCTCTGTTCTCAGTACGGCACTCTGATGAGAGGCTTAACGTCATATCCAGGTAGGACAGAGTTCAAACTGAATGATGAAGAGGCATCAATCTTCCTGTAGGCACCCTGAAGAGTATTATCTTGTGTGTGTGTATGTATGAATCTTGTTGGTGAACAGAACTAAGTCATGGGCCTGTGGTCTCGTGTTTTGACTTTCATGGTACAGATGATTGAAGAGTTCCCATTGAGCTGTACAGGTGTCTTCCTCAAGGCCTAGCAATCTGCTGGTACCAGTAGAAGTACTGTAGATGCCACAGTCTCGCCTAGAGAGAGATACAGTACTTGTTTGTCAAAAGTTAAGGGCACACAACCAATACCCTGTCCTCCTTGACAGAACGGCCATATTTCGACACGTCACTGGTTAAATCTAGACAGTATTTCTGCTTGGTCTGTAATTGGAAAAAAGTAATATTGGTCCTCAAGGACAGGAGCAGGTGTTTATGGGGAATCATTCCCACTTCTACCACTGACAGACTCAATGGCTTTTTAAATTAAAAATGCTTTCAGGGACTTTTCAGCATTCCACTTTACCGGCTCAGAAAAACCTATTTTAGGAAGTGCAGAAAGGCAAGAAAAAGAAAACGAAGGCAAAACCCTGCAACTTAAAGTGAATCCAATCCTTGTAATTAAAGTGGATCATTAAAAGCACCCTGGAATCGCCTTCAGGGGAATGAGGAGAAGGTTTTAGAGGCTTTTCCACATCGACAACAACTGGAGTAGTACAGGGTGAAATATAGGGAAAGAGGGCGAGCAAAGTATGTGCATACACAAACACAAGGACACACACCTAGCTTATAAAACTCTCTCTCTCCCATGGCTGAGCAGATTCCATGCAATCTAGTAAGAGGGGAGGCCATGTTGTAGACATTACAATTTCTCTTTTCAATGTTTTGTGTCACAGCTAAAGGGCAGTGTCACAACATTGTGAAACTGGGTCATACTGGAGTCCATATCAGAGAGTAATGAGAGAGTTAGTGGTTCAGGTGCCCATGTGACCCCACCTGGCATTCAGCAATTCTGGGCATTGGGACGGGTCCTGGAGGGAAGGTGGCATGCACTGACCTGGTATTGCCACACACAGGAGCGCTTACAAACAACCCCCCTCCCATTGGACTCCTGAATGCTGAGCTTTGAGCTCTCACTGACAACATGGCCTCATCTGGAGCTGCGAGTGTTTGTGAGTGTGTGTATGGGCATAGAACGGAGAGACAGGTTTACTGCCAGCTGTCCATTTTCTTTGAAATAGACTGTGTAAATAAAACGTTAGAACAAACAGGAAGAAAGTATAATATATACAATATAGTCATTCACTCCTCTGTAACCTTGGCAGATGCCAGCCTCGATCCGAAACATTGCATGCACACAGATGTAAGCATACAGGTCTAAACAGATGCCCAACTATCTGTGTCTTTAATAGAGTTCTCACTCCCACCCTCCTGCATCTTGACATAGCACACTGAGCCTAATCACACATAATTGGGTGGGAGGGGCAGGGGGCCGTCCATGGCTTTGTGTGCAAAGGGCAAGTGGTCAAGTTAATGGGGCCCTTGTGTTGAGCAGGGAGCTCTCTCCGTCTCGCTCGCTCTCTCCCCTCTCTCTCTCTCTCTCTTTCCTTCCCTCTGTCCGTCTCTCTTTGGCAGAACATGGGGAGCAGAGAACAAGCCTGTTTAAAATATCAAAAGAGGTATGGGGGTGGGTTGGGGCTTCTCTCGCCTTTCCCTTGTATTCCCGCCCTTCACTGGCCGGACCAGCTCAGGCCTCAGGATTAGCTGTTCCGTACTGATGTCCCTCCCTCCATCCCAGCCCTCTCCATTATCGTTGTTGAGTCTGGAGAAGGGCTTTGGTCTGCACTGAAAACACCATGTCTGGGGACAGCTTAAGGCCACTACACACTTTAAGCAAACTACGCAAATGTTGTTGCACGTAGGACTACGCACTTTTGTGTGACAACATTTTTTAAATGACGCGGTTGGGTTTGAAGTGTGTATCAGATTTCAGAGTGCAAGGGGCCATGAATAAATAGCCAATGAGAACAAGGTGGATTTGCACTCCCGAAATAAAGAACAACATTTTTACAAAATTGTAATTTAACTCCAAACAAATGTATTTGGCAAATTCTTTGTTTCGCTTTTATCCAAGAATGCATGCCATTTTTGTTTTGTACAGGGTACGATTGAGTTCAATCAATCAATCATTTCAGCTTATCTATTTCTTAAAATAAAACAAATACTAAAGGCCCATGCCAGGAGATCAAGGGGAAACATGTCGGTGAAATAAAATCATATAACAACATCACTCATTCTATAAAAACTTTGGTATGTTTATTCACTCAACTTAAGTATTTTCTTAATTAAAACTGAAGAAAAAGATCATTATTTGTTGAAGTAACCACACTATTAGCACACCGCAAGATCTTTTTATTGGATAGTAATTAAAACCACCTGAGGCTCTCATATGACAATCAATTCAATACATTTGTGGGCACAGTACAGGTTGGTTGATGTAAAAACACAGTCCAATATGAAGACCAGAGCCAGCCGAAGGCAATAATGCTGAGTGGTGTATAAATATAACCATTTATGCTAGCATCTTGGACAAATGTCAACGTTAGCAGTGAGTTTGGGAAATGTTGTTGTCCATATTTATCTCTTAGTAACACAGTTTGAGACAGTGTAGTAGGTCTTGGCTAATACAGCTGAGCGCAGAGAGGAGACCAGGGATGAGTTTCTGAAAAGCTTTTTAGCGTTAACCGCTTGGTCCGGCGATTCTTTTGTTTTCAGTAGCTTGTCATAGACACGTTAAAAAGACAACGTCTGAGTATAGATACTTAGCATTGATTGTCCTGATCAGTCCACATGCCTGATTGAGTCAATTGCTACAACTCTCAAAATTCCCTTTCTTGGCTTGCCAAAATTTAATGTAGAACACAGTGCATATGTGATGGTCATGGCTAGAAGGGTAACAGCTGCCCTTTTCTCCTGCTTCACGAGCACTGCGCTGTCCAACAATAGAGAGGGAAGTATGGTAGCTAACATTAGCAATGGTCACTGTGTGGACACATAGCGTCTGCAGTTTTCAGTGGACATTGGCTTCTAGCAATATATATGAATATTAAGCCCACAGAACCAGGATGACAGTTTTGTAAGAAGGTAGTCCTGTTAGTGAGTTTACTGACAGGGCCATAATAAATGTCACATTGTTATCAACCTTCTGTGGACAGGGTAGACCATGGGCTAAATAAATTTTTTTCCTCTGAATTGGACAATACAGGTTAGGAAATAAATTTTCAGTGCAATTCACATTACATGGAATTGTTTTCCATTGCTAACATTAGCAAAGTTAGTCAAAAATAGCTAGAAATGCTAGCTAATGTTAGTGTACAGAAAACTTGTGGTCTCAAAATCTTGTTATCTAGTCAATCTGGAACCATAAAAAATATCAAGGTCTTACTACAAATTACTTGGCTTGAGAAATGCCATCAGGTTTAATCTCATACGGTCATAGCAATAAAGTAAAAGGACACAAATTACGACAAAGCTATTATGGTAAAATTATATTTGAGGCCACATGCATGGCGGAATTAGTAGGAAAATGTGAAAATTTGCTTTTGGGTCAAATTTGCCTTAAAATAATAAGAAAAAAAGAACCCTGGAGATATTGTAGGCAATGCTTAGGGAAACATTAATGATGCTATAGAGATTTTGGAAACTCACCCCTGGGAGGTATTACCTGGAAAGCACTTTCACAGTGAACCACAAAACAACATTCAACTCTTAGGAACCCTGACGTGGAACCTTTGGTATGAGACACATGTGCAGGACATCAATGGCAAATCTGAAGAACATTTCAATTAGATGTGCTTTAGTACAGCTGGGTTTTAGGCATGGATCAAAATGGCCTAAAGCCCAGTTGCTTGGTAAAAATGTTAAACATATATTTTACTGAACCATACTGTCCATTCACATTGCTGGCAAACTGCTCAGTTAATGCGTCAGAACATTATCTAGTGATTCTTCTATTCATTTCAAAAGCCCTTTCCGAGTTGACAGTTTGCTGCAAGGGCCAACTGAAATCGCCACGGTTCGGTTTTACATGTTGCACAGTTTGCGTTGCACAGTAACGGGGTCACACGCGATCACAGAGGCAGATTCAGCCCTACAACAAGGCTGGTTTAGACGCACGCTCACTCTGAAAAGCTGCCACAAAATGTGTAAAGAATCACACACACACACACACACACACACACACACACACAAAAACAATTCTGCAATGTAATAGTGAAACTCGCTACAGTTTAAGTGAATATAACAGTGGAAATACATAGAAAGGAAACCGATCAAACACTCTCCCCCCCAAGCTTTGATACCTTCAACCCTGACCTATACTTCTGTTACTGACACAGTGACAAGTACTTTTTGGCAGGAGGGTCAGGACACAAGCTGCTCCCCGATGTGTCTGATTGACATGAGGCTGGGGAGCCATGGATGTGGAGCTAGGTCTCAGAGAAGGTGGAGGTGGGTAGGGCTGGCTCCTCTTGTCAGGGTGATGAGGAGAGGGTAGTGGATGTTTTCGTCGTACACCTCCTTCCCTTCACTTTGCATCTAAAACACACGCAGTCCAGGAGAAACATTGCATTAGGAAGAGGTCAGAGGTCAGAATGGCTTCAGGTTAGCATTCTAAGCGGTCAAGGTATTGTCTTTTATATAAAGTGACATTATACTCTCTACCAGGTACTCCTGATAACGGTTGCAAAGGGACTGAAAGATCACATCTAGTATGACCCCCTCTGACATGCCCACAATGGGCACTCGATGGGCTAAAGCATCATGCTGCCCACCTCAATTGACATGGCACGAGTGTCTTGGAGTTGAGCCCATTCTGAGCCAATCAGATTGCTAAGAGGAGTCAAACCCATGCCAGGATTTATGAAAGTGAGTTCAGTACAAAATCTGAAATCTAGATTTCCACACAAAACACCAACCAGACAGGTTTCATGTAGCTTATATAAAATGTCTGAAGAAACTAGGTTTGAGAGTGGTGCTCTGGTATGACTCAGGTGAGGGGTTCAGAGTGGTCCTCTGGTATGACTCCGATGAAGGGTTGAGAGTGGTCCTCTGGTATGACTCAGGTGAGAGGTTGAGAATGGTCCTCTGGTATGACTCAGTTGAGGGTTTGAGAGTGGTCCTCTGGTATGACTCAGTTGAGGGTTTGAGAGTGGTCCTCTGGTATGACTCAGGTGAGGGGCTGAGAGTGGTCCTCTGGTATGACTCAGGTGAGAGGTTGAGAATGGTCCTCTGGTATGACTCAGTTGAGGGGTTGAGAGTGGTCCTCTGGTATGACTCCGGTGAGGGGTTGAGAGTGGTCCTCTGGTATGACTCCGGTGAGGGGTTGAGAGTGGTCCT
>JACXGJ010003184.1:11762-56510 GCA_016801105.1 Esox niger | reverse complement strand
AATGGCTGAGAACCAAGCCTACATCAGAATGGCTGAGAACCAAGCCTACATCCGAATGGTTGAGAACCAAGCCTACATCAGAATGGCTGAGAACCAAGCCTACATCAGAATGGCTGAGAACCAAGCCTACATCAGAATGGCTGGGAAGCAAGCCTACATCAGAATGGCTGGGAAGCAAGCCTACATCAGAATGGCTGAGAACCAAGCCTACATCAGAATGGCTGAGAACCAAGCCTACATCAGAATGGCTGGGAAGCAAGCCTACATCAGAATGGCTGGGAAGCAAGCCTACATCAGAATGGCTGGGAAGCAAGGCTACATCAGAATGGCTGGGAAGCAAGGCTACATCAGAATGGCTGGGAAGCAAGCCTACATCAGAATGGCTGGGAAGCAAAACATTTGTTCATTTGGAATGGCTCAGTCAATGTCCCGACCTAATCCCAATGAAGGTGTTGTGGAAGGACATATGAAGAGCAGTTCATGCTCTAGAACCGACAAATGTACCTTAAAGATAAAACATCTCTGGCTGATCAACAAGTCAACATTGCATTGATTATTGACTGGAAGCTGGGTGTTACATAACTATTCATTGAATAAATTAAATAATTATAAAAATTGTTGTTTCTGAATGCAGGTTCCATTTGTTTATTATTTTTATTGTGAGGATTTGCCTAAATATCTGACAACATTTCTCGACAACATGTGCAATATTTTTGAACATCTGAAAGCGGGCAAACACCTTTAAACGGCACAGCAGTAAATAAGATGATATCCGACCTGGAGCTCCATGAAAAGGTGAAAATCCTACAGTTGAACTTGACGTTTGAGGTACGTCTTGGTTAGAGTTCATTTTGATCCTTTCTGAAACAGCTCAGAGAGCCTTTTGACTGCATGTTGGCGGGTGACCAGGACAAAACATAGTTGCGGATCAGTCGCAGATCAACATATAGCGGTCTGAACACATCCCCAGTAAAAGACATCAGCATGTGTAAACAAGGCCATATCCTCCACGTTTAGAGGGGAAGGATAGCTCACACTCATCCACTCATCCAAATTATCCATGGTAACATCCCCGCTCATCCCCCGGACCATCCCCATGTCCACGTCCGGCTCACACCAGCGTCTCCGGCAGTGTGTCCGCATTTTCCGAGGACAAAAGTTGCCAGATCTGCCAACGGTCCCTCTGCCAGTCCTGCCACTCCGGACTCATTGGCATCATGCTGTCTGCGGGCGGGGACGCCGAGTTCTGCGTCCCCGGTGGCGTACCACCCTGCGCGGGTTTCCGGTAGGGGGGTGCCGTGATGGAGGAGGTGGCAGGCTGGGCTGGTTTGGGGGCGGTACTCGGGAGCCTGGAGGACGAGCCTTCGTACGGTGGAGGGGGAGGACGCCCCAAGAGGTTTGGAACTGAGTGGACGGAGTTAGGATTGGCCTGGTGTCCAGAGCCCTGCAGGTGGAGATGCAGGTCCTCTGTGCTGCTGGCTGCTGATTGGCCATCGACATCGGCGTAGGGAGGGATCACAGGGTCGAGTCTCAGCTGGCGGGGCGCCTGTCCTACCTTGCCCTGAGGGCTGCTGCAGACCCGTGTCACGGGGGGGTGGGGTCTGCACTCGGACACACCCAGCGACGTCTGTGTCCGTCGCACCGTCTGCCTTGCGTCACACTGGAGACTGTCGATTCCTTCCTGTGAGCTGCGTGAGCTGCACTCTGACATGTTGCTATGGGAACCTGGACACAGATGTCGAGAACATCATCGTGACATCCTGAAAACAGGTAAGCATTTTAGTGTCACATCATTTTGACAGCCTACCTGCATGGAGTTGGTCTTTCAGCCCCGGTTTCAAAGTGGAATGCCAGTCTCCCCAGATGTTAGCATGCTCCTCTTATGCATAGGAAATAATAGAAATTAACTTGTTTAGAGAAAATAAATAATGACCATTATCGTCGCCTCATCCACTGCCTCAGCCGCCATGGTTTCAGCCACAGCCTAGTACAGCTGGACCGCGGCGCTCCCACCTTTTGAGACCCAGGGGTTGGATTTGTGGGTGTCCCGCGTCCGTCCTGCTATCTGCTCCACCAGGGCGCCCTGTCCTGGGTCACGAAAGATCCGCTCCGGACTGGTCCCCTCGCCTCGGCGCTCTGACAAGACGGGAGAGTTATTATCGTAGGGCGACACCTCTCCGCTGGAGACCTTGTTTGAGTCACTGGACGACCGCCTCTCGCTCAGGGAGAACGGATCATCCGATCGCAACAGGTCGGGACTCCTGCGGAGCGGAGGGAAGGGCGAGTGGGGAGATTAAGAAGAGACTGCCATGGATGATGTTCTAAACCTCGCAGACTTCCACACCAGGCCAAGCAAATGCCTGTCATCATTACTAACTATACATGACTGGGATATATGACCCAGTGGGCAGCAGTACTCACTGTGAGGCCTTCCTCCGGAGCAGATAGTCGACCACGTCCGGATCCGTCTCCATCAGACTCATCAAGACCTCATTCTGCAGGTCCGGAGGCACCTACACAGAACCAAAGGCCCGACAGTCAAACGTACCATAAACTGTCACCGTTCATGTGTGTAGTGTCTCCTGAGGACCACTAGAGAGCGCTATTTACCAAAATATATTGTGAACCAAAGTTTGAAGGTCTCCATCTCTAAATTTAAAATGTTTGAATCCTGAATTCTGATTTTCTGAAAGGTTTGGTATCTGAAAGTATTTACCACAGGTATGGAATATTATAATTGCATTGGTAACTGGTTTGTAAGAGCAGAAATCCCAGGCTTTGTGCAGCATCCAGACACTCAGTGATGGTTCCTGTCTAACACCTGGGAGTTGTGGAATGCTGGCCAAAATAATGAATGGAAATCTACTAGGAAGGAGTACATTTTCTAAGTCAGTTCTACTAATTATTGGCAAATTCTGCAATTATTACATTCTACTTCCAAGTTTTGTGTCACCCAAGAAGACTGTTATCAGGAAATGAGGTGGACAGTCACACACATACAGACCCGCACACAGACACGCACACAGACTCGCACACAGACACGCACACACAGACACGCACACACAGACACGCACACACAGACCCGCACACAGACAGGTAGACAGACACGCACACAGACAGACAGATGGACAGATGGACGCAGACACTGAAAATGAATTGTCAGATTTGGTGATAGGTTCAGCATTATAAGAAAATAACAGATAAGCGTTTATTAGATAGTAGCTGGGAGACAACTTCTTTGTTTGTGTATGATAGTTACAGCAGAAGATGGGAAAATTGCATGTTCTTTCAGAATTATTTGGCAAGTTATTCATTGTTAGGCTGCAAGCTACCGGTTGATTTGTTCCAGAGCCCTGTAGTATACTGCCTGGGCATTTGGAAATCAAATATAAATGAGTGATGGATAAAAGTGGTTTAGCGTTGATGCTCTTGACGAAATCTGATGAAAGATTCCACATTTATTAGATTACTCCAGGAAGCAAACCTGACCCAGATCACAAGATATAGTATGCGAGTATGTGAGTTATGTGCTCAGAGAGGAGGAAAACAATCACCTCCATGAATTTGACCAGTACGACAATTGTTCAGTGAAATGACGGTGGTGGTATAATAGAGTGAAGAGTTGGCCCGTAACTCCCTCTGGCACCTTCTCAAAGCCTGTGCAGAGGTCCGGGACTGAGCCCTAAGGCCTTTAATCTGGGTCAAGATCAGTTCTAACAGCACTAACACTGGCCCACAGAAATCTGTTTCCATTCTATAAGACACAGCCATTGTCTGGTAAAGCCTGGGGATTCTCTAACCTAAACACAGAGTTACATCCCAACTGGCGACTCACTTCCTATACACTGCCTCGCATTTCGCCCAATGCATGAGACAGGACGCCATTTATGACCAAGCCACAGAGCAGGAACGTCTTACAGAAAAGCATGGCCAAAAGCCAGCGTGAGGGGTCAAAGAGAGAGGGAGGATTGTGTGAAGGAGAAAAGGAGAAGGGACGGCGGTAAAGGACGTGAACTCTGTGTTCCCCATCCATCCTATTGAATGTGATATCGCTGAACGCATGTACTTTACATGGCAACTATGAAAACACACTGGTGGAACTGGGAGTGTGTTTCAACTGCGTCAATTCAACTGGAACAACTTGCAGAATGACATCATGGGGACTTGGTCGCCCATCCTCTGTTCGCTATTCGATTGAAGCTGGGTTCCTGGCTATATCACGGATGTATAACTGTAATTACATCGTACCTGTCTGACCAATTACCATGCAGTGCTGAACAAATCACCATGATGTCACTATCGCAGGCACGTTTTGTTCCATTCGGGGAGCGCCATGACTTGTGTTTCTCTGAATTTCACAGAATGCGAATACTGCATGTCTGCTGTACATGTGCTACGTCGTGATGCAGTGGGCAGTCTGCTGATACGAAACATTAACAACCTGCAAGAATGAAGGCGTGTTTACCAGTGAGTAGGGTTGGTAACGTGATAGAAACCATACAAAAGTGACAACATTTTCAGTCATAAGTGTCCGTTCTCGAGTCTTCCTGACAAGTCTATCCAACGTTCTAACGCTCGCCACCCGTCACTACCAGGAACACTGTGTGTATGCTTTCTGATTTGTCTTATAAGGCTTGTAAAATAGTTTCTAAACAACGAGACTGTAGAGTGAGTTGAATATAAACACACACACAAAGACACACCCCGCTGAGCCCGGCACCACACACACGCACACACACACACAGCCTGCTACAAAAAACACTCACTAACTACCATAAAAATGGAGTGGAAAGTGACAATCATCCTCTGGAGGACAGCGATGACGGCAGTACTCTCCTCAGCGCGGGCGGAGCTCTGCACGCTGAACTCCTTGTCCGAACTCTTCTGCTTGTGCAGCAGGTTGGGACCAAAGATGGTGGCCAGGTTCAGGGCTGTCATCTTGTTCCCGGTCACCTGGGGGAGACACAGGTAACGTGGGGATAAAACGAAAGGTGGCCACTTAGAACACCGCTCGTACTCAAAGCGTTCCTGATTTGTTGCACTACCAAAAAAGACATTTTACATTATGTACATGTCGTATTTAACTGGCTGCTACGTTGCACGCAATTACATTTTTATTGACCGCTTCAGGAGAATGACTAGCTGACAGAATTGACTGCCACCAGAAGAGGACCGAAACCGCGGCTAAACCGCGAAACAGGCCCTTTCGAATACATCCCCAGACTAGGCACTGCACGGCCTCAGACGGACACGATGACATCGCTGTGTTCAGAGTTCTGCTCCGCCCCTTTTTGCATTTCCCGCCAATCCCCGGGGGAGAGCGAGGAACACGAGCGTGAATAACACTTGAGCCGCCACTCCCCCCCGAGCGTGAAATGAGCCCACTTCCCGCTTTAGATGGCAGATAAGGGGGCGAATGAGGAAATGGAGAAGGGCGAGCTGGGAAAGAACACGGACCAGTTAAGCAGAATGGTGCAGTGGGAGAGAGAGGGAACACTAGGAAACGGGGGAAAACACCAGTGTAGCACGACCCGATTGGATGTCCCGGGCAGGCTAGATCACTGACAAAGATGCTACCCAACTCAGATTGATGCTGCTGGTCTTTTAGCGGCCTTACGAGCTAAAGGAGGGATAGCACATGTTCTGTTAACTCTGTCAGGCTTAGGTCAAAAATGAACATTTAAATGGCCGCTGCCCCCTGTAGCCAAACATCCACATCATCATACAGGTTTTGGTCTAAAAGGAATATTCAGTCTAAAAGTAACCGGGAATCAAAAAGCAGGACTGGCTCGGGACATTTTGGTGAAAACTAGTAAAACAGATGATGGCGTGCTGCACACAGCATCACACAGTAATCCTCTGCTTTCCAAAATGTGACCTGTGTTTTTGACAATAATTCATAGTTTGAACAATGCAAAAGATACCATTTGGGTAGCATCATTAGCAACATTTCAAGCTAGCTGTGGAAAGAGCTTACGGAATGTTCTCGACATAGCATTAGCAAATGTATACAAAATGTAATACAAATTTCCTAAGGCAGAGATTGTAATCTTTTCCAGGGAGTGCCAGGGATTGCTATTAATAATAGTATGGTGATGTTATTGTGGGTAGCATCGTATACACGATAATGTGATGTCATTTAGTTACCTCAGAAGGTTAGAACCTAGTGCAAAGGCATGTACCTCGCTGAGCATATTTCTCCAACGAAATGGTTAAACTGAAACGTGGCCATTTTCTTTCTGAACGGGAATTTATTGGAATTTAAATAGAATTGACCCCAACCCTGTAATGAGGCGCTAAGTCAAGATAAATACATCACTTATAATCTGCTTACTCACCTTCATAAGCACCTTACACTTCCTCCCTTTGGCCTATGAATGGACTAATTAAGGAATGATGTTGAAATACATCACGTTCAAATAGCTCCACCCACGCAGTTAAAAGGCTAGCTTTTTTTCTGTAGTGCAGCTGGCTATGCTGGTTCTCTCAGATAACCTGAGATCGCACAACACGCGTCAAGATCAGATTTCAGTTACAAATCCCAATCCTGTTACACGCTTACCCATCCCTTCCTATACTCGCCCATCCAATCTCACAATTGCCTGTCCAACCATCTAAGATGTACACGACTCTTTCGACAAGACAAGGGAATTGGGGCTTGTGGTTGTGACGGTATCCTGGAGGAGTTACCGGGGGGATTGGTGGGGGGGAGGGGCTTACCTGACGTCCATCCTTGTCCAGGCTGTCGTGGGCGTGGCTGGCCACGGTGGCGAGGAACTGGAGGAGGCGGTGGAGCGTGTCACTGTTACAGGCGGGCAGCAGGTATACCAGCAGCTGGGTGGCACTCGGCTGCTCCTCGCACTCAAGCACTACAGAGGGGGAGGCCACGGGTCAGGGTTCAGAGGTTAAGTGTATGGATTCAGGTCCCGTGTAAAATTGACCCGTGCAGAACTCTTCGTTGCAGTGTATCGTGTGCAAACGTCGGCAACTCCCTCTACAACCAAGAATGCGGTGAAAGCGAACCGTACACAGTGGGTATACGTAGATGTTGACATTCAGACTTGGTGCCACGTAGTTCCTCAGGCGGCCCCGGGTGAGGGGGGGCCCCGGGGGGACGGGGGGGCCCCGGGGCTCAGAGTGAGTGCACTACTCATGCATACATAAGGCTGTATTGATAGGCAGCACAGGTGGTGTTCCCTTACGCATGGTGTTTATGAAGGCGGTGTAGAGCTCCTTGGTGAGGAGAGGGTCGGGCATGTCTCTGAGGAACTCCTTCAGGAGCGCCGCCACGTCGTGGACACTGTGTTCCTCGTCCAACCGGACGTCCACTCCCCGGTCAAACTCTTCCCTCAGCTTGAAAGCAGAGAACACACGTGCACTGTCAGACGCACTGTCAGACGCACTGTCAGACGCACTGTCAGACGCACTGTCAGACGCTCTGTCAGACGCTCTGTCAGACACACTGTCAGACACACACACACACAGGACCTTTGTGAGACCCACACACACACAGGACCTTGGTGTGATCATGGTGGTGAAAACATGGTCTCAGGTCCAACAGCTTCTGTCAAACCGCTTTGCACTGCAATCTGATCCCAAGCAATTACGCAGAATTAAAACTGGTTGATTAATTTCCTGTCAGATATGCACAACAGTCGAGTTGTATAGTTAATAATAGCTTTAGATAAAAAAACGGTTTGCCACAGATTAAAGATTAGCAGTATATGGCCTAATAATGTGGCTGCTTTAGTGAGAGTGGGTTGAGATTTAAGTAAATACGAATGGACTGCAAGTATCTGGAAGTAATACTGAAGATATCATGAGTAAATCATATCCAGGGAAAGAAAGCAAGTCAGACTGGGGTCTGCCATTGTAAGTGTTACGTATGAGCCATTTAAACCAAGCAGACGAGGAGTTCACTCGAAGAACCCAAAATCAGAAAATGACATATCACATTGTCGATAAAACAATACCAAAACGGATCGAGTTTCCTGTCACAATAACAATCCGTTTCCACTGCCTCAAATGAAGGGCAAAACGCAAAAGAATTCGAGCTTTACCACACAAAAACACGAACACAACACAATGGCCAATATTACATGCACACACTAGAAGGCTCAATCGCATTCCCACATATTGAAATCACATTCTAATCTTGGATCAAGTTTACCTCTCCCATGTAATCTTATTCATTACGATCAAAAAAGGTAAAACTGATCCTTAATCAGCAGTCCCACTGTGAGGCATTCTATGAACACAGGCCCTGGGGTGCAAATGAACGGTTGACCTCCGGACAGTCTCTGTCCGACCTCCTGTTGACCTCCGAAAGCCACAGCTAGAGGGGAGATTGGCTCTGGAAGCCCAGGGCCACGCCCATGTGCACTGCTTACTATGATAACATACTGTACCCTTAACCAATGCTAAGCGTATCAGTGTCTGAAGCAGCTGGGAAATGAAAGACATGGGGTATTCCATCAGCTGGGCCAAAGCTAATATGAACATTAAGGTACGGAAACAGGAAGAATTAACATTGGCCCTTCTTGAAATAAAATGTATTACAAAAACATTTAATCAATTAGAACCGTTAATAAATAAATATGATTAATAAATCGCAAAAGTCTGACACCAAATCCCCTATTGATTAAGATTGCATTTTCACTCTGTCACCAATCATTGCTTGCTGAAGTGCCTCTTCCACTTTCGTACCTGTCTCACTCTCTTCTTAGAGCTCCCCACTCTGAATATGCCCACTGTCTGAAGACCTGAAAAAAGAATAATAGTGGAAAATAAATGTGCATGGAAACATTCAAGCAGAGTATTCACGAATGGAACAGACACCTAACAGTTCAGCCATAATAAGACCCCTTTCAACACAGACAATCGTCACCCAGCAGAAATCAAGCTCTAATCCCATGACCCCTAAACCTTAAAGCCTAAACCCTAAACCCATACTAAACCCATGCTACCACGGCTCATTCACACCTAAGAGGACTTTAGACCCTGACACTGCTTGGCCCAGCAAGTCTGGATTTCAAGACTGCCAGGGAGTGAAAGAAGAGGTTGACGTTGAGAAAGATTAATAAGCAGGTTCCCTTAGTGTCAGGAATGAACAGTCAGATGCCAGACACCTCCATCCCCTCGGCGGGGTAACGCAGGCTAAACACATGAATCAAACGACAAATGGACCCTGTTGGGGTCAGAGAGAGATCCCTGGTTTCCTACCATCTTCAGTTACCAAGCCAGTAGCAAAATGATGCTCAACCCCCCCAGATAAAACGACATCATAGAATAACCAAGACTATGAATGGCCATTCACATCAACACACAGACTACACACATACACAACTTTTTTAAGTTGTATTTTGTTACATATTTTGTCATTGTGGGACTGATTAAAATATATAAACAACAATGAAAAAGCAGGATTTTGACCACAGGAACAAAACCTCCCAGCCTGCAATTGCAATTTTGGTTTTCCCTCGCTGCAACCCATTCTGCTGAGGTGAGCCTGATACCGAACACCACCCACGTGTGGTCCAAGAGACGGACTGTATTCATCCGTACCGTACTTCTCCAGGTGTTGGCAGCAGCTGTCCACAAGGCGAGGCACCTGCCTGTAGATGGGGTTGAGGCTGAGCTTCTTGTCCCGGTGCTTCTCCTTCTTGCTGGGCACTTCGGAGGGCAGAGACAGCTGCAGCGCCTCCAAGAGGCGAGACTGGTTATCGTCCAAGTCTGTGATGGAGTCCACGGACATCGCCCCCTGCAGAACCACAAACGGAGCATTTTCACAATCACGCCAACTTGCGTTCAATTTGGGGTGTCTACGCGCACGGGGGGGGTACAGTCGATGATTTGGGGGCAGGCCTCACCCTCCTGCGGGTTCGCGGAGCGGGCTCTGGCGTGTTGGGCGACGTGGACTCGTTGGCCGTCTCAGAGGTGGAGCTGAGGGAGGAGTTGCTACTGGACAGCTCCTTATTGGACGGTCTCTTGGTGGCAAACTGCAGTATGGACGACACCAGGTCTGAAGGGTCCTTATGCTCGTCCCTCGGGGGCGGGTCCTGGCGCAAGCTGTCCTGTCGCTGCCTGTGGGTCCGGTCGTTGGCGATCACCTGGGACAGAGCCATGCCAAAGGCCTGGGGGACGCTTTCTGAAGGAAGGCAAGACAGATGAATACAACAAAACATAGATATAAACACACATACAACATCAATGCAATATGGACTGATACTGACCATGAAAAATGTGACCTGGCACACTGAGTAGTCTGAAAGAGGCAGTTGAGAGAAGGAAAGCCAAAACAAGGAATGGAAGGAAGGGAAAAAGCTAATAATAGCTGTTAACAGACTCAGTAAAATGTTTTAGGTCAAGATTATCAACATGAAACTATATTCCAATTAAACATTTAATGATGCTATCTGTGTTTTGGCAAACACGCCAAAAAGAAATTACACATGCTAAGAGAGACCCAATAAAGTCGGATAAAATGACCGATTCAACCTAAATTGTCCCGTGACCAGTCAACAGAAAACCATTTCTGAACGGTAAGTACGTATCAGAGTCGCCACGAATAAGGCAGCCACTTTAGCCAGACGCGACTGAATTTCAGCCAAACACTAAGTCCCACCTATACAGCTAGTTATTATTAGAACGGTCTCAGTTGCGCCACAACTGAGAAAACTCTTTAGAACAAGTGTGTCTCCTGGCCGGAACCAATAGCAAGCCAGTGAGAGAGATCCAGTGAAAATCAATCCAGTGAGAGCGATCCAGTGACAGCGATCCAGTGACAGCGATCCAATGACAGCGATCCAGTGTAAATCAGTCTAGTGAAAATCATTCCTGTGACAACGATCCAGTGACAACGATCCAGTGACAGCAATCCAGGAAGAGGCCAAACCATTTCAAAACATGTTAGATATACTATAATCCTTCGCCGACATGGGATGGTAGTGCATCTTCCAGTCCACACAGGAATCCAGAGTCCACACTTTCACAATGTGAAGGCACAGGGGCTGACAGGTCTCTGCTTCGGTTCCCAAACACCCTCCGCGTCTGCTGTGTACACAAATGCAAGTTCATTTACTAGAGCTGTATAAACAGCTGAGAGAGGGTCCGCTCTAGAGACTAGTATGGCATCGGTTCAGCCTCAGCTGGCCACGTCACCCCACATGTTCCACTCCGCCGACAAAGATGGAGCTTTGAGAAAAGACAGCAGGAGGGACAGAGGAAAGGTGTTACGGAGGAAGGGAAAGAGAGAGAGTCGAGGCTGCATAATCACACTAGGTCACTCTTAGAGCTTTATATGCATGCGTGCGCTCACACACACACACACACACACACACACACACACTCTTATGACAGAGTGTTTGGCAGGCTCTGTGCTTTCTAGAGAAACACGCGTGTTCATAGCCTAAAACACATTTCTAGCCCCTACCATGGGAGACGCTTTTTGATATTGACAGTAGACCTACAGCTAACATACGACTGACATATGACACTGAGACCTGCCAGTGTGACTGCCGGACTGCTACTGCAATGGGCGGGCGGGAAGAAAAGGGCATTGATGGAGAGCTTCTTCCTTTCAAATAAAAGTGTTGCAAGGTCGGGTCCCCACAGCTTGTGAGCATGTGTGGGGAAACCTAAATCTCCGTCTTTGTCGAATAGTCACTTTTTTTATCAGATCTGGAGGTAGCACGTTGCCAAAATATGCTGTTTGTGAGGCAGGCAGAGTAGCTGTACTTCAGCCCTATCCCCTTACAAGGAGTTACTCCAGTCCGCTAAACACGGTATTTCTCTAGTACGTGTCAGTTTTCGTAGAAACTGTACTATTTACCTGAGACAGGGACTAGGGTTTGGGACTGACGATGAGCTTTTGTACTCTGGAGAACCTTTAGGTGTTTACTGAAGACTCGTCTCATCTGTAGGGCCTATGATTAAGTGTAGTCTGGCCCAGGGGATGAGGGTGATCGGCAAAGAACTGGATTTCCCATCCATCCATGCTGTTTTGGCCTGGCAGGCTCCCCTTTTCACTGGGACATCCTCTCTCCGGTGCCATGTGCGTGGGGAGTGGGGTTCACCCGTGTTCCACATGCCACCCCTGACACTCATGAGACGACTGTACTTCTTGTGCTTTACTCGGGTCCTCTCTCAGATGGGATGCCGTGAGTTGGCATCCCGGTAGAGGTCCGGTGCTGGCACTGTGTGAGGAGCTATATCCGGCCCATTTGGTCCACTCTGGGGTTCTTTTCGGACAGGGCCACAGTGTCTCCGGACCTCGCCCATCTCAATCCATAAGTTAAAGCTGAAACAGATTGTGCCGGGGGTCTCAGGAGAGTGTGTGCCGTCTCTGCGCCAATGTTACACGTTCCATTTGTTTGTGTGACGGGGGACAAGGGGCAGTGGGAATTTCAGCTCCCTCGATTCTTCCCGGTGCCCTGCTGACTCTCAGGAGGATAATGTAGTGCTGACCAAGAGTCACTACTGTCCCCGTCCCACAGAAGCAGGAGCTCTTACTATGAAAGACAACGTTTGCTTCAGCATTACCTTTATCTTTATTCTTCTCTTTTGCCAAGGAATCCAGCTTCCTCCGTAATGACTTCTTCCTTTTTTGTCCATCTGAGAATGAAAAAACACTAAACCATTAGTTATCTATACACACCTATAATTCACAAGGAAGTGAATTCATCTATCATTATCTACATACTTGAACATTTCTGAGATTACCAAACCAGAAACTTAGAAATTTATCAGGACACTGCGGCAATAAAAATTACAGATCTCTGGGCTCAGGTTGAGTGGTTATATCAGTAGAGGATAAAGAGGGGAGGAACAGAGAATTGCATACACTCTTTCGTTTGAATAGAGATTATTTAAGGATTTAGGCATTGCCAGGTCAACCTGAATTTATTCCTGAAACTTGTATCATAAGAATCGGATTTTCGGGATATCATACAAATGACCAAAACTAGTTCATATATACAGTATATGTAATAGAAACAGATGCCGGGGAGTATACGGTCACAGAGAGCTTTCCTCTTAGGCATCGCTGCCAAGCACACACTGAAAACTCTGCCACCTGCCAACCTCAGTTAGCATTGCAGGTGTCCAAGCCGCATGAAGGAGACGTTAGAGCGCAACGACAAACTTCCTGGTTTGAGTGAAACAGAGCGTGATTCCTTCTGAATCCGTTTTGAATCAGAGGACATGTCTAAAAACATTTACTCTCCCGCACGGCGTGGAGTTGACGCAACAAGACAAGGTCACATCTGGACAGCACAAAACAGGAATAAGGATAAAAATTGAGTAACACCTAAAAAGTATATCAAGAACCGTTTAAAAGAACTCCTCAATTCTTCTATTATGTTTACGGCTCATTGATTTTCAGGATTGACTATCAGCACCAGACTATCTGGACAAAATAACAGCCGACTATATGGATCCAATTATGGGTTAAATTTTTAGACGTGTTGTGAGGAACGGAAGTAGGTTTTCGACAGCTGTCAACAAAATCTATGACATCTGGTTCTTTGATTAATGTTCAGGAAACCATTGGCAACACGGACCTGGGCTCAGAACCATTACCGGGCAAATACCTTACAACCATGTCTTTAATCAGTCACTCTGTCTGGCTTCAAAACTATCTGAATAGGGCGAGCTAAATAACTTGTAACCTGTCATCAACTTCTCTAATTTTGATAGATAATCTACAATGCCTGGAAAGTTGTCTTTTTTGTTACATATTTGGAGACAGGTGCCTGTGTGAAAATTCCAACCACATTCATTGATAAAGGTATCCCAACTTTATGAATCACAGAAAATAAACAGTATATTTTAAACAATTTATCCAATTCAAATATACAGAAATGCAATTTCCTTATGCAGAAAAAGTTAGCATACCCTTAGCTTTACCATCATATATAATGGGAAAATATTCAAATCGGGTGTACTAGAGTAGTTAAGATTATAAAATAATAAGTGAGTAACTTAGGAGTGTCCAGCATTCAATAAAGACTAATATCTTGGTCTTGTTTGGTCTTCATCATATAGGTATGTGGTAACAGATCATGCCAACATCAAAAGACCTATCTGAGGCCCTCAGTAGATAGATAATTGATGCCCTTGAGTCTGGCGAGGGGTATAACGGCTATTTCCAAGCTGTCTGACATATATCATTCTACTGTATGACATATCATCTATAAATGGATTTTACTTTACAGGGGGTGTACTTATTTTTTTAAGATGTTTGTATAACATCTGTGATTTCATTTGTGTTGCATAATGTCAAGTCATGTAACAGAAATCAAACATAATGTGATATTATGAAGTACTGGATGGGTCAAAGCTGTGATTAATCACACTGGATTCAGTGGGTATGACAAAAGTTGAACATGCAATATAATGGTTGGCCGTTCTTCAAACTGTCCTTCGTACTCCGCTTTGCATACTTTGATCTGGGCGCATACTTCGAAACGTTCTGTGCCAATCTGGGTGTAATATGCATTATCCCAGAAGAAACTATTGAGAAAGAGAGAATGTGAAAAAGGGAGGAAAGGGTATGAGAGAATGTTCATGGAGGTAGGGTGAACGGGGGAGGTGTCGGTCAAAAGAGAGAAAAGAGGAAATGGTTTGGATTCTTGTCAGATGGCTCGGCACAGCTTGACGGAAATCCTTCCTCAACCCGACGAGTCATGAAACGACTCCAACGCCCATTTGCTTCTCATTTTTCTACTACTGTCAGAGGCCTCCGTAAAACACCGGCCAACTCAACTCCAGGCGCAGGATAAACACAAGGAGGGGCCGAGTGCAAAAAGCCACAGCGGTGTTGTTGAAATATCTCAGTAATACATGGCGGAGGGATTCAGGGTTTTATAAGGAACACAAATGCCTTAAATCATTTGGCGGAAAGGCAGAACATTCCACTGGAATCCACGGCCTAGCCGACACACATCCCACCGCGGAGCCCAGCTCACAGCCCAGCAGTCTGGCTGTACAACACTGGATGAGCCGAGGAGGCGGCACGCAAAGTGTATTACTGATACCGCATGAGACGCGGGGGCTACATCCAAACCAGTCTAGATGCTAGAAGATAATCTGCACCGAAGACGCGCAAAAATACACACACATGCACTCGCACACACGCACACCTTCACCTTTTGGGATGGTGATCTGGCAGCCCAGGTCGTAGTCCTGATGAAGCCTGTTGAACGCGACCTCCTGTAGCCGGACCCGCTCTAACTCCGACAGGCTCTGGATGGCCGTCGGGGTCAGACGCACACTGCGGCCCGACTGGCTGTTCCAGGTGAAGTCGCCCTGGGAATAGAGAAGAGGACATGCGTTAGCTACCAGCGCCGCTCGTTGCAGCTGTTCTCATAGGAAATAGCTAGGCGGAGAGTTGGTAACGCTACCAATCCCAGTGCTACTGTTGCCGTTACCTTACTTTGTTGATGGATTTTTTACTTGGCGAACGGATCTGCAGTCACTACAAATGATCGTGATGATCGAAGGCTCGTGAAGTTACTACGCCTCGACGATCAATCGTCACCAAGAGATTTTCACGAGGTCAAGGGTGTTCTAAGACTCAGGCCTCTTCAACTCAACCTAAAACTTTCGATGCCTTTAAGACCCACCCTGTGATTTTGAATGACAGCCCAGGTCTGGACAATGGAGAGTGCAGTGAAGCTGAAAGTGGTTTGGGCTCTGCTGTTAAGTGACTGAACAGTACAGTATCCAGTGGGGAAGGGGAGGCGAGATAAAGGAAGAATGGGTGGCTGGTCTGGCAGTCAGCCCAAAAAAGAACTTGACAATGACCTCACGTTTCGCCTCAGTCCTTAGATATCTGGATCTGTATTCTCCTCTGTCAACCCTAAAAGCTGGTGAAGAGAGATGAGAAGGTGAAGGGGACAATTTATCCACTTACTGCCACTTCTTTCCCTAAGTTGTAAGATACGTCTTTTTGTTTTACGTGAGCAGATATACTCCCAGCTCCATCTGTATTGGACAGAGATAGTGGGGTGAAGATGAAGGACAGAGTTTTTCTGAAAGAGCAGTGAGCCAGATTCAAGCCTTAACTCCACCACCAACCAAGGCGAGGGGGCTAGCATTTTAGAGAGCTGCAATGTCTATATTATGTATGTGATGGTGTGAAATACATGAGTGCCTTAAGCAAAACAATGAGGGCATTAATACAACAAACACAACAATCTAACTGATTACTTCAACAAACGAAATGCACAGAAACACTGATTACAAGTTTTAACAATGCAATCTCCACCTCATAGAACACACTCCAGGGTAGTCGGGATGGAAGGACTTTTGCAAGTTATTCCAATGCTTTGGCGTCTGGGTGTCATTATACCACATTAACAGCATCGTGCCGTATGTTGGGAGCTTGTGAAAACGAGCTTCGTAAATCGAAACGGAGTAATGAAGAGACTGAAGGACTTTAATGAGGTCCAGCCAGCCATTTGTTCCTGGATGTAGTGGTAAGAATTAAACCTGTAATACCATGTACTGTGGAGTACTGTGGTAAACTTTGTTTAAGGGTTACAGTGTAGAGGCTCCTGCGTTCTGAAAGAAGGCAGGAAGTTGAATGTACAATCTGCTTCCTGCTGTTTAGGCAGAGGCCTGTCCTTCAGATCTCAGTTTCTCAACTGCTTTCTCTCCAGAAGCATGGCTATTACTAGGTAATCCATCAGAGGTAAATAAGCGTTAGTTTTGTCTGTATTTAGTACACATTTTAAATAAACAAGTACAATTCGGGTTAACTGACTTTGGATTTATTCCCCCGATGACACGGAACAGCACCCCAGGCAACATAGAGGGACAACCACATCATTCACCAGCCAAGTACGAAAACAAGAGGTGGGCACCCAGTAGAGTTGCACAGCTGTATTGAGAGGCCAGAGAGGCCAGAGGCTCGTTGGCGGTTCCTCACGCTCCCCCTCTAACCTGCATTCAGAGGAACAGCCGGGTGCACTAGCTCAAAAATACTTTGTCATTTGCAAACAGCCACGCAATAATGAAAGCACGACATTGCCGACGCGCGTTTCCCACAACACTGATGATATTCGGGAGCTTGCATTGTTTCAGTCCCCTCCGCTGGTCGCACACACTGGACAACACAGCCAAAACGGGACCAAGTGGCTGATTGGTTGGGACACCCTGTGGCCAATGGGTTGGGGGACGCTGTGGCTGGATGGGTAAGGGGGAACCAGTGGCTGATGGGTAGGGAGACCTAGAGGCTGATGGGTAGGGGGATCCTGTAGCTGATGGAGAGGAAGAGGGGGTGGAGGTGAACAGGAACACAGCTGGAAAAGCTGGGCAGGGGGACGGATTGGGATGGATGAGCTTCAATTCCTCCGAGTCCAACGTGGAACATGAATGGAATGTTCATGGAATGACGACGCTCTATCTCCGAATCGCTGTCTCCCCACCACTTGGGAGTTATGTTCCAACCAGCTGGTCTCCATGCGCAAACGTACTGGACACAAAATGGGTCAGCCGTTTGACTCGGGCAGTGAAAAATCCAATGACTCGGGCCGTGACAGGGTCCACTGTCATGCTCTCTGCAAGCCACAGTAGCAGAACATATTGGTCAGTCTGAGTTTCATCACGACTCTTTTCAAATACAGGAAGTGGGATTGAAAATAGTCAGAACGACTTGTCCTTGCCAATTGCGTGGTGGAGTTAAAATGATGTGTTTAATGTATGTAAGTTGATCCTAACAACGCCTTTGACCAGGGAATTGTCACAAAATCAATCATGTTTCCTTTAATAGCACCGGGGACCCATAATTATTTGGCCTCAAGAAACAGAGTGTTCCTTCTATTGGCTCTAAAAGCACTTCAGTGTTGTCAAATAAAAGCTGGGAACCTGTTATTCAACCTCATAGTAATTGTTTGATTTTAAAATGAAACTTTCAGAGTACAGACCCAAATGGATACAAGGGCCCCATTGTTTTTGTTTATCTTATGACTCACACATTTTTAAATGTATTCACATTGTTGTCAACTGTAATCAAGTTATTCCATTTGCGGTGAACAGCACTTTTCCGCCTATCAGCAGATTATGTGCTTGAGAACACCTGCTGTTATCTTACAGCAATCTTATTTATATTGTCCCGATGGTGTGACTAATCACATTGCATGCCAATATGGCTATGTAATTCAATTTCAAAATCATATTTTTTTTAGCCTTGAAGTTTTGCAAGAAATGTTTCATGTAACATACTAATGACTGTCACGCAGATGTTGATGAGTTGTTTGCTTTACAGAACGAGTCTAAGTTTAGCAAGAGGCTAAGTTAATAGTGTCTCTGTACCAAACGTTTATGCACTTCATGTACAGTATTTATTTTGGAAGCTCTTAAATCAAGGCTGAGGAATCTTTTGACTCAATATGTGCAATATTCAACCCCAAGGGTTATGTCCAATCCAATTTACTCTGTTCCTCTGATACAGTACATGTGCATGATGGGGCTTATTATCAATAACTTTGAGAGGACTTTCTGATTGATTGGGATTGCAGCATGTTTTTTTTTAACCGTCCAAAGAACAGGACAAGTTTCACAATTCGAAGCAAAACAAAACGTTTGTTTCCAAGGTAACGTACACAGAGCTCCACAAGTTTCATGCAGAAAACATCACCATGGCAACCCCCGATCTACGGCTCAATCACTGAACTTGGAGAAGGTGTTAACCTCAACGATGGACTCACAGCCAGCAGAGCATGAGGTCTGTCGCCAAAACGCACTGGCATATTAGAGAAAACCATTTTTTTCTAATGATTAGTGTCACTATGCACAGGAATCAACCTAATGATCAACAAAATGCTTTAAAATGATCACAAAATCTCTATCCTCACTCCAACATGTCACAACGATTTTCTCAGCACGTTGTCTCTATGGAAAAAAACAGTGATTTTTACACTGAGGGAACAATGGCCTCTTTTGGCACTCTGCCAAATCCAACGTGTTCCTCTTTCTATTGGATTCATGATACAAATAACCTGGCGGGTATACGACCCTACTGCTCTAACTGAGAACACATTAGTCAGATCCAGAAGACCACAAGAACCCGGACCCAGACCCCCAGATGATGTAGAGCAAAAAACACCGCAGCATTGACGTTTTTACAGCCAGTCGGCTGATTGGGCGCACTGTGCTTCGTGTCCTCTGACATGCCAGTATTGACAACTTGTCCATAGTGAAGCCGGCATGGCAACAGATCAGGCATCTCACCCAGTGAACCACAGCAAACAGATAATGCAGAGAGCTGTCAATCTAACAAATCGGTCAACCACTAGGCCAGATGCTTCCATTAGGCATGCAGCTATAGCTAAGTTGTGTTTCCAAAACTCAAGCCAGTTTGATGTATCCACATGGACATTTTTCAACAAAAATCTAAGCCTTACAGAGGATGACCCCATGGTGTTGCTTATTAATGACAGTACACACAACCACTTATTGTCAAAGGAACATTTTCTCAACCTTTCTTCCCCCACAGTTCAATATCACACATATAACAGACTTAATAAAACAGGAATGTATGTTTGCGATTGGGAACGTGTGTACAGATAACATTAGGGTCAGCTGCTGGCCCTGTCATCAAATATTGTTCCCCAACAGGGCTAAATCCATTCTAAGCGTATGTTGGTTGTGTGAAATACAAAACCACTAATGAACAAGACAAACATGTCCACTGCAGAAACAGAGGACAATCCTTTGGTCCCCTGGCCCTCCTCTCATTCAAACCCTCCTACTTTCATCACTACAAAATTGTCTTCTCCTCAGACACAGCGGAGCACTCTGTCCGCACAAACAACAACAAAGAGTCAAGAGTCTCTGCAAAGAAAAAGATGTCAGGTTCCAACCCGGTCAGAGAACAACACCACTGTTGTGGAAATCTGTGGAACAAAAACCCTAATCCCCAAAGACACCCTGATACAGGCCAGATCCTGAAAAGGAGGCCGTGTTAAGAGACCGCACTGAAGGAATGTCCATATTCCCACTGTTGTTTTTATTCTTTCTGTCCGTTTTACAGGTGGTGGTGACTCTGACAGTGTAACTAGAATAGTGGTTTTGTAATAGACGAGTTGTGTAGAAATTGAGTACTTGTGTGGTAGGTATTGGAGTATTTGTTTAGCAATGGAACCACAGATGCTAACATCTGCTTGTAATTACAGTACCGGTGGGTTAGCCTGACTATTTGGCATGTCATAGTCAAAAGATTGATGGACCTTCCACCTGCCGTGGGCCGTCCCTCTCTCTGCCTGAGTGAAAATAGTCTGGGAAAAATCCTTTTATGTCAACTCGCAGGAGTGATGAGTTAACAAATGACAACTGGGGGCTAATGAGCAGATTCATTTATCACAGGCACTTTGTAAGGCGCTAATAAGGCGCTAATAATCCCATAAAAAATCGTGTTTTTTCAACGGACACAAATGATTGTCGGAGAAATAACGTGCAAAGCATGATATGACCATGTTGAAGAAGGTCAAGGTTCAGTAATTAAAGCTTTATCACCAGTGACAACACATGGGGTTCATTGGTTGGTGTGCTTACATTGAAATATTCTAACTAGCAGGTATTGAGCATGGTACTGCATCAACAAAGCCACTGCAGTTCAAAGCATAGGCATGTGGAACGGTCACGTGAGGCAGGCTGATCTGAAGAAACACGGGACGTGCAAACCTTAAAATGACTAAAATCCCTTGTACACACGGGAAACTGAATCAAACACCTTCGGGGTAACGCTATAAGCCAAGGGCTCTCGATACTCTCTCTTTTCTTGCAGCCAAGACCATCATATCCAAAGAATGCATGTAATCTCCCCATCCATGCCAGCTGGTCAAACCCCTAGCGCTGGAGGTCCTCAGTCCCATGAGCAAATAAACACGGCAAATTATCGATGTAACAATATCATATATGGGACCAATGATATTATCAATCACATGAACACTGTTAATGATCGATATAATAACAGTCATGGGAGAAAATATGGTCTAAGAGAAGGTTTGAACAGGCACTGCGCAGAAGTGATAATGCATCCAGTGACTCAACTGGGTCCATCTCGCTAAGTATCATTTAAATGAAATCCAGATAGTAGGAGCATCGACATTTCTGAAAACAATGGATGGAGAACTCTGTTTTTCTTCAAATGACAGCGCGGAAACAATCCCATTTCATTACAGCCCCTTGAGACCTTGTGGAAGTCAGAACTCGCTGCTTCTACTTGTAAACGATTAAGGATGAGAATAAAATAACTGCCAAAAGCATTTCAAATGTTCGGTGTGTGTGGAATACAGAGCGTGGCTTCAGACTGGATGACTAGGGACTCGAAAACATGATCAGTCTTTGTTGCTGTATGCTGATGCAATAGAATTTGGAATTAAAATGGATCTACAATCTGGGTTCAAAAATACAATGTCGTGAATGCCAGAAAAACCAAAAAAATTCCATCGTGGTAAAACACAAACAATTGTAACGGATTTGAGCAAACTACTTACTTAAAACATTACCGACAGCTATGAATGTATTCATTCCAATGGCTGGTTACATTTACACCTGGTCCCAGTAATTGTCTAACACTTTAATGTGAAATATCAAGTAGTCCTGACCTTGTATTTTTTCACCTACTCTGAAACAAGCAAGGTGTTGTAAGAGTCTTCTGTTGCCTAGGTTAGCTCCTCAAGCAGGGAATTTCATCTAGCCTGAAGGAACAACGGTTCACTCAACAGGACTCTTATATACAATCACTGTTGAGCTACTCTAAATGACAGGACCAGTTGGATCGGTTTGGAACAGTACCAGTCCAATGAAAGTTTATTTTCTGATGCTTGCACATCCAGCTATAACCCTGTCCCACCAATCCAGTCAGGAACAATTCCGATTTAAAAAAAATATTTGCTATTCAAACTGTTTTTACGCTGACCGCTTGGCTGACACCGACCAATTCACAGAGCATTCATCCAAAATTCCATGACTGACACGGTCCTTGGTTCCTGGAGCGTCGCCGTATGATTCAAACCAGGCCCGATTAGTGCTTCAGTAACCTCGTCCCAGGGCCTATTCCCTTTAGTTGGATTAGTGAAAACGTCACGCTATTTGAAACTTTTCGATGACGAGTGTCGACGTGACCAGCGTGTATTCAACGGAGCATCGGGTGCTGTGCTAGACTCTTGACCATGCATAGAACGTCTAGAATTTCAACAGGGACTACTTGATACGCAGTATTTTTTCTAAAAGCTTCCGGGAAATCATGTGCATAACGCTGCATCAACACAAATATGTTTGTATTTTATGAAATATATGCAGCACATAATCTTTTTTTATTATCTTGATTGAATTACGGATATTGATATCAAATATGAGCAGTTTACTACATATAGCACATCGTGTTTAATTTGTTAAATCACAAACCTGGAGAGTGAAGATCCCGGCAACTTTGGTAAATGGTCCAATACATAGAGCTTCGCAACCCAGCGCATGCATGATTCACACAAACATCGGGGCATTTCTCGAGTTGGGATTTGGTCCAGAACCACAAAAAACACCTACGTTCATACAATTAAAGACCTCCGTTGTAATCAAAGAGAAATCCAAACAATAACTAGCATAATAAACACACAGCCACACTCTCTCTCCCTCCCTCTCTTCCTCCCTTTCTCGCTCTCTCCCTCCCTTTCTCTCTCTCTCTCTGTCCCTCCCTCCCTCCCTCCCTCCCTCCCTCTCTCTCTCCCTCCCTCCATGGAACATTTGCCAGCTTACTGTGTTTTCAAAATGGACATGCATTTCTGACTTCTACACTGGGAGCCACACACTGATTAGCCATTAATCATATTAGGTACTTTCTCAAAGGCTCCACAGCTGCTGGAAGGAAAGAATCTCCCTTTAATCGTTGCTTCTAATCAGTCACAGCTAAAAGCCAGCAGGGCAGCTTCATCGGCCCGGCCCTCTTTAAAGGGCAGCTTCATCGGCCCGGCCCTCTTTAAAGGGCAGCTTCATCGGCCCGGTCCTCCTTAAAGGGCAGCTTCATCGGCCCGGCCCTCTTTAAAGGGAAGCTTCATCGGCCCGGCCCTCCTTAAAGGGCAGCTTCATCGGCCCGGCCCTCCTTAAAGAGCAGCTTCATCGGCCCGGCCCTCCTTAAAGGGCAGCTTCATCTGCCCGGCCCTCTTTAAAGGGCAGCTTCATCGGCCCGGTCCTCCTTAAAGGGCAGCTTCATCGACCTGGACCTCCTTAAAGGGCAGCTACATCGACCTGGCCCTCTGTAAAGGGCAGCTTAACCACCCTCAAATAACATCAAAAGGAAATCCAAACAAAGATCGACAAGCACGCTAGGAAGTACGGAGTTTAAATATGGACAGTGATCAGAAGGACAATAACAGACAGGTGTCCTGAGAGCATTGGGCTGAAGCTAGACCGCTGCTGTCCATCCGTGCCCACTCTGTACTGGTTAGACGTACAACCATCCCAGTCAAAACACTCCATTCCCACAGCATGAGAACATCATTACATAATCCCTCCCCAACGCCCGTCTGCCCTTCAGCCATCCACCTCAGTCACAACGACCGTATCGCAGCAACACTGTGGTCCCACAGCGAAACGGTTTCCGATCACCAATTCATGCGGCAATAACACACAATTAGACGGAAAGTATGACTGGTCCTACATGTGTCAATCCGTTTGTTTTTACCTGACTTTTGGTCTTGGACAAAGATGACACCACGACTGAATGCCTGGCATCATGACTCGGCTGGCATCTGCCTGTGGCACAAAGGGCACCATTTGACAGTTGGTGGGTTGAACACTCTTCAAATCAGAAGAAATGCCCTTCAAATCAGAAGTGCGTGAGTGCGTGTGTGTGCGCAGGTTTGTGTTTGGGCGTGCGCATCTCTGCATATGTGCATCCTAGTTGACTTTCCTGAAGCGTAACTATTTCCATACGTCCACAACAGTTGATTTATAGTGTGCACAACAACACCAAACAAAATGACTCACGTCGTCACATGCTGCATCCCTCCACCCCTCGCCATTTATATCAGTCAGTTGTTAGTTCAGGAAGTTACACTTTTGTCACGGGCCAAAGCTGCTGACTTCTTGCTCTCCCACAGTCACTTCAAAGCCTTGTGTACGTGTCTCTCTGTCTGTGTGTGTCTGACTCCTCGGGTCATGAACATCTTCCGACACACAAAAGTTTCCCGGCAACAGTGGCCGGGTTGGAGTTGTGTCTTGGCTGGGGCACGACTTTCAGAGAGCCCATTCGGGCCTTTCATTGGCATCAATTCAATTCATCTAAATCTGTGGCGTGGTTGTGTCGTTACATTTGAAAATGTTCAATGTTGTAGACGGACATACCACTGTGACCTAGCTACGCAGTCTAAAAACCACCTGCGGGGGGGCTTACAGCTACAGCGTGGACTTTGAGTTTCCGAAAACAACGTTGGTATGCGTCCTCTTAACTTTTCAATGAGTTGTGCAGCTTGAGTTTCAATGGGAATTCCAAAAAGTATGAAAGCCAAAAGTCCAGCATTCTAGGACCCAGTTCTGCAAGCTTATAGGCCTTTTGGGTTGTGACAAGACCCTTTCAGAGTTTTCCAAGAAACTCATATAAAGAAATACAAAGCTGGAATAGGTAACACTATCTAAATAGAAATGACAATGTTTATATTTTCAATTTTGTATCAGAATAAGTGATGAACTGCTCATAAACTAGCAAATGAAAGCAAGTCTCTTCCACTTAAAGTGTCATTCCATCCTGTACACATATCTTAGAGACCCATTCTATTGTGAATTCATTGTATGCCTCAATTGGTCAGAAATGGACATTTCTGTTCCGTGACACCAATGGCATTCCCTTGCAGTCAAAATGTCAATCACCAATCATAGATGCATTGGGTTGGACCCTTCCCAAAATAGGGTTTAGCATTGCTGATTCTCTTAAGCACACAAGTAATCCAAACATTATGTGCAGCTCTATTTTATTCATACGATTCAGTGTTTTTTTTTACTTCTTTAGCGGTGCCAAAAGGAATTCCTTCTGGGAAGCAACAGAAATCGGGCGACTTTTTCAACTATCTGCAGTCTGTCACCAGAACCATCAGGCCTTTTATCCTATGTTGGACTTGGCAGGGGAAGAGATAAAGTGCTGGGTCTTAACGGCCTCTGAATGTTTTCTTAGACAAGGTCCCTCCGGGTCAAACTGGACTCTGACTCAGCACATAGGAGACAGGGGAGGGGCTGTCCTTTCACAGACCTGGTTCCCATGTAAGACTCAATGAGAAGAAACACACATCTTCTTGTTTCTCTGACATCGCTACACCCCACAAAGAAACATGGGACGCAATTCGATACTTCTACACCTAGTCAGGTGGCGTGCTCAGCGGGAATACGTGGGAGTTTCTCTAGAACTGGGAAATTTACAAACTATTGCAAGGAGGGATAAGGGCGATACTGGCATCACCGGGAGTACGGTCCATCAGTTAGTCAATGACGTCTCAGACCACATACCCCTAACATCTCCTCTAACTTGCCGAGTTGGGAAGAAAAATAAATAGAAAACCAACAATAAAAACAAACAACAATTATCACCTCCACTGAAGAAACTCACTCAGCCAGCGACTCACTTGAGCGCCACAATCTAACAGTAAAACACACTAGCACACGTACAAACTAGCACACGGCTCTTCGACGTGCACTCCGTTACCAATCCTGACGTGCGCTCCTGGACCTGTCCTGTTGGAACGCTCCGGTGTAGAGAGCGGCGTTAGCACACCACAGCCATGAACAAGTGGTGACACGGAACACGGCGGGAAAACATGTCACCGCCTCTTCGGCCTGTTTGCCACGAACAAGACGAAATGGCAGGTTCTGTAATTCGGCTTTGACAAGGTACATCTGAAACCCAGTGGAGCGTCGGTGGGGGTGGATGTTGCAGGGCCAGGGGAATGTCAGTGTCCAAAATGCATCAATCAGTGAATCTTAACCTTTCGCTGCATTGCATTTGTGGTATGTGTTTGACTCCGCTGTCTACATACTGTTGACTGTGTGTCAGATAGATAGAGGTGCTTATCTTCACATTCCTGATGGTAGCAGGATCTACTACGGAAATATGTCCTCACAGTGGAGAGGTCTTAAGATAAAAAGGTGCTCAGGGGTTGTCTAAAGCATTGTAACTCTCAATTTGCAACAATACAATACAGTCAGGTGGCCATCTTGAGTCGTGCTGTTATTACATTGAAATATTATGTCATTATTAGTGAGGGTAACTAAATATATCCACTGGACTGTAGACATGGCCAAACAAAAAAATCCCCTGCCATATGTCAGATATGGGAATTATGCAAAAAATGTCAGACAGGAAAGAGTCACAAGCAAAACAAATGAAAGATACGAGGAATGGATGTCCTGTCGCTGTATCGGTGCCCTTATGATGTCGCTGACAACAAGGGCAGCTCCATCTCGAAGTGTCATGCTCTTCCAAGTGAGCTACAGAAGTCAAAATGGGGTAGTGGATATGTACACAATTTAAGAGAAAGGGTCACGTTTTGACACGCAGAGCCAGCAGAGCCTCCTGGCTGTGTCTCATAGCCTCCAATCCCCCTTTAGAGCCCAACCATCAATTACACCAAAATACTATATGCCAGATAATGTAGTGTATACTCTACTGTATTGTACTTAAGTCTACTGCACTCTACTGTAATTTGTTCTACTCAACTGCAATCTTCTTTACTCCATTGTACTATACCACACTGTAAAGTGTCCTGTACTATACTGTATTTGAGTATAGTTTCCTTCAAACCTATCTGCTCTGTTGTTAACATGTCATGGCCTGGACCACAGGGATTCCTTATCCTGATATAAAACAGTTTTTGGCTCATGATGCTGAATATGAACTTGAATCTCTATGACTGATGTTTTACTTCTCTATGACTGATGTTTTACTTCTCTATGACTGATATTTTACTTCTCTATGACTGATATTTTACTTCTCTATGACTGATATTTTACTTCTCTATGACTGATATTTTTCTTCTCTATGACTGATATTTTACTTCTCTATGACTGATATTTTACTTCTCTATGACATGCCAAAAGAAATATTGATAAAGCTGCCATTAACCATATGTGAATACGCTGCATGAGTAATACAATGAGTGGAAACTGATGAGGATACTTCATTCATGTATTGTCACTTTGAACATGTAGTTCTGTGATTGCAATGCGCTTGTCTGTTGATGTCCTGCATCATGTCACATGCTTTGTGTGGATCCCAGCAAGGGTATCTACTGCTTGTAGTGTCAGCTAATAGTGATCCCAGTGTAATCAAGCAGTATATATTACATGCTTCCCCGACATACGTTGGGAGAAAAACATGCTGTGAGTTTGGGAAAAACAGCTTTCAAATGTAGATTAACATTATCATCACGTGTTCAAAGAAAAGCAGGGACAAGAGTTAATTTGGACAATTTTCCATATTTTCCACAACATTTTCCATGCTACGTCTCAAGCTATTTCTTAAATGCAACCGCTCTCCTGACCGGTTGAGTTAGCCTACCCCCACTCCCCCGACCCAGAACACCGCTCCAGTTCTGTGAGCTCAGTGACCTTTCACTTATGAGTTAATAAGATGGAAGAGATCTGCTGACCAGAGTCTTACTTTTTGATCCTGTGACCTCTAACACCTCAGGTTTTCTATAGGGAGACTGATGGAGGCCTCTGCCAGCCAGAAGGTAGTTGTGGCATGGGCAGTACCATCTAATGTAACAGAGGGCCATGTCAATGTAGTCAACGAGCCGGGACGACAGCTTCATTGGCTGATCCTACAGGCTGGAGTCATGCACAAACTGCTCATTGGGAGGTAACATAATTTGTGAAGATGAAAACTGAATTGGTAGCCACACCCCCGCTGGCGCTGCTGTCCACGGAGAAGCCATAACTGACTCTACATAGGGACCCTCGATTGTTCTCCAGGGATTTCCCTGGTGAATTAATAAATAAATATTGGGCGGTGTTAAACTGGCAGTACTGATTACATGAAAAAAGGTAATAGACTATTGTGTTAAACGGCACAGCGTATTGAGGTGAGGTTTAATAACACAACTGCTAAGTGCTAATGTAACCCAGCGATTGGTTTTCCTTGGAGTCCAATATAACTGCAGCATACTGTATCATTAGTCTCAGAATGCAAGCTGGAATCACCCAAATCCCTGGTAATTGAAACATATTTGAAATACATCTATTGGAAATAGAACACAGAACAATTCAATAGTAACGAAATCAACTCAGAGCTGGAAAATTTTGGGACAACATCCTGGAAGCCGGAGGATCACACTGCATTCAACGAGTTTTTCCACGTGCCTTGAAACAGCCCTTCTTTGTGCGGTCGATCACCTGAGCCGTATTTGCCGAAGGAGTGGCTTTGGGGAAATGCAAACAGCCTTCAGGCAACAACAAGGACAAGGTGAACAGGGAAATGGGCGGCCAGACAAGATCACGTTAAGATACGTCTACACAGGTCAGTGCGCTAATGGTGATACTCAGTGAATTGCTTATGTTACATGTCCTTGTGGTCCCCCTAAATAAGGGGAGGAATTCTGAGCCTGTTTGGGCAAGTATTTCACCCTCAGACTGAAAGGGGTCTCGGCTGAGTGTCTCCAGGAGAAGGATGAGGGTAGATGCATGTTCCGGGCTGTAACTCTCAAAGAGGTTGAGACCTGTGTAAAGTCAAAGGCAGCTACTGATGCTGGGGTCCGGGAATATTATCTACTCTGTGCGAGCAAAAAACAAATGAGTGACAGAACATTAAAACCATTTCCTTTCGCCACGCAGACTTTGAACCCGAAATGCAACCATATTTAGGAATGATCCAGATGAAGCCATCATGCCAGACTAAACGTCTCGTTAACCTGACAAACTGGCGATCACAGAAATGTCCAATCAGAGCCGCATGTTGTCCCCCCCCACCACCAAGCCAGCTGGATGCATTTCGCGTCGAAGACCCCTTGGACTGCGTTGTTGGGTTGGCTAATATTAGGACTTGTGGCAATTGCAAGAGTTGAGAGGACGAGCCGAAGCTGTATGTCCTTTTAGAATGGAAAACTCTAAACTCCAGAGTTTAGTCTCCCTTGACTTTAGTTACAGTATTTTCAACTTCAGTAGTACACTAGTGCTGGTAACATGTCCTCTTATCTGCTGGCTAATGGAAGACGGACACCTGCCACGTTTTTTTACAAGACAGAGTAACAGTTTATCCTCTGGCAACCTACAATGCGCTACTCCCTGTCCTCACTCAGTATCTGAGACCGGCACAACTTTGGAATCTGGATTATTTATACACGATGGACGGAATGACGGAACAAGGAATTTGTTTGTAGGAAGGCTGATGAGGAAAGCGTACGCTCCCTTCACACTGTCCAACTTTGGGATCCTTCTGTGGCGATATTACCCTCTGGCTGCATAGAGAGAATACCAGAGAGTTCACTAGAAAGATCCGACTATGGACAACTCCACCACACTCCTGCCAGAAGCCCTCAAGATGCTGTATCTGAGGCCAGCACGATTCTGGGTAACAATTAAAGACCAAGTCACTCCGTACTTCGGTTGACCAAGGCATTGCACATATGTTATGTGCAATGAGTTGCTTTGCAATCCACATGACATCCACAATTCCAGAGAAAGTTCAGGTGCCAAAACATGGGACAAGTTAATCTAACCAAACTGGGCAAGTGACACACCACATAAGAGGCTATAGAATCACAAGGGCTTGCTGTACACACCACAATTCATACTCAGATGCCCACTGGCACACCACAGTGTGGTGTGCCAAGCCAAAGGATCCATTATTGTTTCTCCGATATTTCGTTGCGTGTTAATGAGTCTACCACAGAAAATCTCATGAAAAAGTGAAGTTGAACCACCAAATGGCCTGTGGCCAGCGGATTGGTCACAGAAGGGGAGAAATTAGCCCACATCATTTACACAGCAACCCGCAGCTCTGACTGAACCACCCCTGAGGATTTGGTTAACACTTTTGTTTTTGACAAAGCACACATTTGCCAAGGAGATTGCACATCACCTTGAGGTAATAGTGGCAATAGTGTTTTTATCTTTTATCTTTCGTGGCAGACAGCATAGCTTTAATTTTTTTCTTGTCTGACTCCATCTGTGATGCATATCTACCACCCAAGCATGTGTGACAGGAAAGTTTCAATGGGCCACACAGCGCTAACAACGCCATCTTACGAAACACCCTTCTACAACCCAGAAACGTGTAAATAAACCTGTTGCTGAAGGGTTATCTCCAAATTGCATGTTACTTTGGAATGAGCCCTACTCTGTGATGGGATTAAACTACGGGTTTAATTGTTAACCAAACCGCAAGGCAAAGTGTGTTTCTATCCTGCCCCCCCCTCCCCCCGCCCCCGACCATTACATCACAGGAGGTTTCATTAGACTACCGTCCTTACTACTCCCTCTCTATCTCTGCAAGAGGCACACACTGTATTAGTGTTTACCTCATCGCTGTGGTAACATCCTTTCAGCCAGGCACATAACTTCACAGTCGTAAGGTCCCAGTGACCTTTGTTTCCGATGGCTCCCTAAATAAACGTAACTGACAGTCGGTGTGTGAAGTCGACAGATGTCAGATGCATCGTTCAATGACTTATTATATTTCAATAGCGGGTGTGGGAAAAATAAATAAACAAAAACGCAGGACTGTGAAAAATCAAAACACCGTATTGATTCTGCACAATGTGTCGGTGCAATTTCCTCGCAGGAATTTAGCATCGCGCCAGTTCTCTATCCGCCAACAGATAAACAAATAAAGCGTGTTGTCTTAATACACTTCTACATTGCAGGCTGTAAAAATATGTTTTGCGCATATTACTTACAAGATAAGAATTTTGTCTCTCCAAGAACACTGTGTCGCCCATGGTTGAAAACAGGTATCCACATATATTAAGTATCCAAAAGTGGAGGAGGAAAGAAAATGTATGTTACTCGTGTAATTCCAAAAACGTAACGGAACGAGCTTGGACGTGAAATATCGTTAGCACTGGCTGTGTCATTAATCTCGATAAAAAAAGTCAACAAAAGATAAACAAAAAACAACTGTTAAAAGTTCAACCCGAATATTCGCATCTCCGAATAAAAAAACACCTTTGTGGTTGAAGATTACGGATAATGCCAGAGTTGTAAATGGTCAGCGCGCAATCGCACTCACGCCATACAGACTACTTCGCTCGGTTACCAACGTACGGACTACTGAAGTTGCGAAGCTGCGATGCGGAGGAGCATAGTGACATTCGCTCGGGCACAGAGACCGGGCTAAAGGCGGGGCTCCTCAAGGAGGAACACGGAGAGCGATCGAGAAAGTGGAGATCAACGAACAATGCAGCAACCAAATAGCTACCTTGATTTTATTTTGTACAATAGTGGAAATCCACAGCACACACAGGTTTATGGTAATGCGCGTTTTGCAGTGCGCACCGAATTATATCCACTTCTTCCTATATACCAAGCGTGACAGCTGCAACAAGTAATTAACTGTTATAAGCTGTTGAGTTGGTAACTCCTACAAACTGTCCACTTACGAGAGGTCGAATAAGTACAAAGTAAAAGTACTCAACTGTGTACACTAGTTTTGGGAAGTTCCTAAATTAGAGCAAAATGAGTAACAGAGTTCATAACTGACCAGTGATGTTAATTGGACATTTACACTCTTCACTGGTTAGTTTTGAACTCCCGGTACCTGGTTACTTAGATCATGATTAGATGCTTCCCTACAGTGGAGAACACTGCCAAACCCAGTTGAGTATTTGTACTTTGTACTTTTTCCACCTTTGCAAATATAATAGGCTGTATTCATGGTTGTTACATTGGTTGAAAAAGAGAATATTCCTGCCCAGATCCATAGGGCCTCTGGCATGCTCCAAGTAGGGGTCCTTATTGGGGGTCTTCATTATGGAGTATTTTGTTAGGATTTTAAAACATGATTTTACATTAAGGCTCACAGAAAAAAATACAGATTAGAAAGGGTATTTAGTAGACAGATCTTAAAGCTTGTATAAATAGTAATCCGTAATCTATTGGGAGCCCATGCAGGGGAGTATTGCTCAGTTTCCGAAATGCTTCTTTAGAGACTATGTTGAGCAATCCTGGCCAATGGTTACCTTGTCATTTATCTACCGAAAACATGAATATGAAATACACAGCGGATCCGCTGCACCGGGAATAACACTGGCCTCCTGTGAGGAGTTCACAGTGACCCTTCTAGACTCATATTTACTTGACTTAATGAAAACCATTTGCCTCGCTCTCTATTGGCCAGAGTGGCCTGGGGTCTATTGGAAAGCTTTCCTCCCTGTGCGCCTCCTATACACACAGATTCAATAATGAACATTAATACTGTGACAACACAGAGGCACGGTGAAACCACTGGGGACGCGATTTACATCTTTCAGGGTTTTAGTCCGAACTGTAAATATCTGAAGAATTTTTGAGCCACGGCACAGGCTTTTACAATTAAATCTGCCGACTAATAGGAAAAGAGGGCGTCTGTGAGAGACGAGACGGGCTTTATGGGAGTTATATCACGGTGCACGATCCAAATCAGTTGGTGTGATTGTTGTCACAATCGGAGCGTGTAGCTTGAGAGATGTGTCAAATTGGTCAACCTTCTCCATGAAATGAAGGCAGACTTCTCGGCAGTCCTCATGAAACAAATATGGAGTCACAGTACCAGAGCATTCACATCTAATGGATGGCTAATACAGAGGGATTTGCAATGCCACTCATGAAGCTCAGCAGACTGGTTAGCCTGTTCACACACAGAACTGTCACTTTGCGATCGCATGGACAAGTCTATTGAATGCTGAAATGGTATCTTGATGGTCCCACAGTGATTGTTGCTGATACACTGACATGGCTGGCTGTGCTGAAGGGGGAAAGAGGAGGTTTAAGATTAGGAAGAGTGGGAGTACAGGGAGAAGAATGGGGAGGAAGATGAGGAGGAGGGAGGGAGGAACGTGACAGAACATCCCAAAATTCCAGATGTGTTGGATCCCACAAGACGGAGCACTTCGTCCTGACCGAGCTGTTCACACCCTGGCAATGAGAGAGCTCAACTCAACAATGGACGTTTTAAGAACTGAAACGAAACCAACGGGTTTCAGCGACAGTTGTGTCAAGCTAAAGATGAGACACATCTCAGCTCCCAAACCTCTCTGTTGAGAGTTGAACAAGCCTTTCAGTTGTGTAAATAACCCCAACTATGCTTTTGCTGTGCTTGGCTGTGTGCCAACAAAGCTAGTTAGCATTTGAGTTAGGGTTGTCCAGCAGCATAGACCACACCCCTCATGTGGGTTAGGGTTGTCCAGCAGCATAGATCACACCCCTCATGTGGGTTAGGGTGGTCCACCAGATTAGACCACTCCCCTCATGTGGTTTTGGGTGGTCCACCAGCTTAGACCACTCCCCTCATGTGGTTTTGGGTGCTCCACCAGCTTAGACCACTCCCCTCATGTGGTTTAGGGTGGTCCACCATCTTAGACCACACCCTCATTTTGGTTAGGGTGGTCCACCAGCATAGACCACTCCCCTCATGTGACACAGTTTTGGTCTTTACCTAGGGGTTGTCTAGCAAATATCAGTTGTGTCTTGATGTCCTTTATTAAGAGCAGAGGATTATTCTTTTTTCCTGACAGGCCAAGTTTTACAGTCTCCTGACAAGTTGCCTTGGGCTGTATCTCCCTTGATGTTTCCCTGGACAAGGGACCTTTAGGAAAACCCTTCGGTCAGCTCTTGGGTAGAATTATGTGACAGTACCTGTGCAATATACAGTAGATTGCAAGTAGTCTGGTCTCCATTCATAGATAATCCGTCAGACAATGTACTTCAAATTGCTTGAAAATAGATGTGTGACCCCTCCCAGATTTCAAAATACTAAATATTTCTTCTGATGTCCATCTATCGTCTCTTGATGTTGGCATGAAGTTTTACTTCAACTCCATATGGTTAAGACCCAAACAGACCAAGAGGTTTGGGACTTTCAAAATGTTTTCCAATAATTTCCATCTGTTTTGTTGTACTTGATTCTAATGTCATCCATTTTATGTGATGGTAAATGTATGGGTACACTATTACTTCTGCAGAAGCAAATTGCATTGCTGGGTATTTTTATTTGTGTAATTGGTTTTAAAGTTGAATTATTTTGTGTCATTTTTTGAATCGGTTAAAATTATGAATAAATGTGGTTGGAATTTTCCTCAAATATCAATTTGCCCAAATGTGTACCAAAAAAAACAACTTTCCAGGGGATGTAGGTAGTATAATATCTCTTATAAAAGCCTTTTGGCCATACCAGTGAATGACAAAATAGTGGTCAAGAACTGTTTGATGAAAATGTTCAGTAATAAATGCTGCAACTTAAATCTTCAGCTGGAACTGACCATCTGGCAAATTAGGTGTTTGTCACCCATTCCTAATCTTGGCATTTCCACTGACACATGATAGGGCCAATTAAATGCAGTGAAAGGAAAGACACAGAAAATCCTAAACAGATTTAAAGCAGTTGCTTTGTCCATTTTATTTATTCCATCTAAGGTCAATCTCTCTTGTTTTCTGTGAGACGCGGTCTTACGAGATAAGCACAAGAATAGGATCCGGGAATAAAAAACTGAGAGAAGGAGAAATGGGAAGGTAGAAGGCTAAAAGTCGGGAACGCAAACGACTTTACTGCGTGAACGGCACAAAGCAGCCGGGGAGTAATGACCTCAGAGCTGGGGAATGCGGTTTCACCCCTTCTCCGGAGAGGGAAAAAAGGAAAAACAGCAGTTTATTACCGCTGTCTCTCACTGACATCTTCAAGGACCTCGGACAAGGTCCCTGTATGAACGCGAGTGCTTGCAGAGGACGAGGGTTAGGTTTAGGGCCACTCCTCAACATCCGCTGTCCCCAACACACTGCGTCCTCACGTCTGGATTTGATCATCAAAAAAACCTATCCACCTGGACTACGCCTATCGGACAGGGGAAGCACGCACGGAAATAGCATGAATACAAAAGCTGTTCCGTATCAAGTTTTTCATTTGTCCGTTCTGTTATTTCTGTTTTTGTATATTTAATCCAATCCGACAGGACGGTAACTGTACAAGCTAACTCCTTGTGTCCCATCCATGAGCTGTCCAGGGCTTATTCTGTAGCTTGAATGGGCTGAATGTTTTTTCTCTAAAACTCCCAAGTGAAACTAGAGAAAAAATTCTAATGTTTAAGAAGACAAAGGGCTATGTCAGTGAGATGGAATCCAGGGCTGTATGTTTTTTTGGGGTCAGTGTGTTCTAGTTCCACCCTCTTGCCTATCTGGCAGCTTCGGCTGACTATACTTCATCACATGCCTCACGGGGATGTCATCCTGAAGTTTAAATTCAACGGCGAAGCTGCGCAGCTTGTACTTTCCCGCACGCTGATTTGACACAAATTTGGATTAAGCCGGACCATGACGAATTGGTTGTGAAGTTTATTAGGGTACAGGCACACCAGTGTGTTCCATTTTCTCCTTTATATTTTACATTTCAACAGCCAGCACTCGTGTCATCTCTCCCCTGTTTAGCTCACTTAAAACATTGAGTAATCTATTTCCTGTTTAGCGCGCAAAACATGTGCCTTAAGTAACAGCTTTGTTGTGGCTTTGCTTTGTGAGGCCTTTCAAAACCATGGCGAATGACGTAGTTCAAATGGCATTCATATGAACTATTAACTGTTAGAACCGTAAAGATGTTTGAGATGCTTTCAGCCCCTCACAGTCAACATGGCTTCGCTGCTTGCATGTCATTATGTCCTAAGATCAATCCAGTGTAGGCACAGAGGAATGAGATTTCCTGTTTATTTGGCATTCAGGACCATTAGAAATGAGCCATTGGATGAACGCTTTTAAATAAACGACGTCCTGACCGGTGCTTTCATTTTATGTCATAAACTGACAGAGAGGCCCATTATATTTTGACATACAAGCCTACATACAGTATCTCAATCCAAAGAAACACTGAACACAATCACAAACAATTTTGTTGCCTGTTATTTCTACGGAAATTGAGGAAGTTAGGTGTATACCAATCAATGCTCTAAGATTTCACAAAATTCTTTATGGAATCCATCTCATATTGTAGTGTGGTTTTGTGATTTGGGGAAAACAGGAAAACTAAATAGACTAGATAAAAACAACTAGTGGGAGGGTAGTTAGATGATGCAACATATGTCTTCAATTGGTTTCTCTGACCATCTGGCAAATTCGTTTTTTGTCACCCATTCCTGGATAATGACAACTAGTGGGAAGACAGCTGGAAAAAGCCATGAACCCCATTCAGTAGGTGTTCATACACGCTGAGACCAAACAGCCATGAGCTCTCACGTTTGAATATAAGAGCTCAACAAACAAAACAAACAATGAGTCTTATTTTGGTCTCCAATATAAAAGGGAGAGGACAAAAGTTTCATAATTTATTAGTACAATTCCTTTCTAAATTATTGGCACCCCAACAATCATTATCCCATCAAACTTCCCCTGCAGTGGATAACAGCGCTGAGCCTCTTCCTGTAAAGTCGGCCTGGGTAGGCGCATGCTTCTGGAATTTCATGGTCCTTGATATTCTTATGTTGGCATATTTAGACTGGCCTGTTAAATTCAGCCCACAGGTTTTCAATTGGATTCAAGTTCGGAGACTGGGATGGCAACTGTATAACATTGATTTTGTGGACATTTCTGTGTTGATTCTAGTGTATTTTTGGGGTCATTGTCTTGTTGAAAGGTCTGTTAGAAATCAGCCATGTCGTATAGTGGTAGTAATAATAACTCGCATACTCGGTTGTCAAGGGAGAGAGTAATTCAATTGTTTATTGCAGCATATTGATAGTCTATTAGCACATGATGTTACAGGCTCAAACTCTTCCCTACTCTCTCAACTGGAATGTGGCGTTCAAGCATCTAGTCACATTCACTTCTAATGAACTATACATTCATATTGTAGTTGTTAATGCTCAGATCCTACAGGTCCATGCATGGCCATGTCTCAATCTGCAGGCAGGAGCAACCAGGAGTCCACTTTGTTGCCAAACATGTGAATGTGTGCAGGATCAGAAAGTTTTTTTTTTTTCTCATCTGACCACAACACACAATTCCTATTGCAGTTCCAATGCATTTGGCAAAGTTGACATGCTGTAATTTCTTGGTTGGTTTCAGTAGCGGCTTCTTTCCTGCAACCCTTCCAAATAGCTTGTTGACATGGAAGTGGCGTCTCAGTTGATCTTGAGACTTGATGAACCCAAACTTACTGTCATTTTTTTAATTCTTCTATGCCTCCTTCACCATCGTCCTCACTACATGTGACTGAATGATTTACTCTTCTTGGCCAATGTGTGACTGTTCCAGACTTCTGAAACTTCTTCATTATTGCCCTGACTCTGCTGGATGGTGTGTACAGTGTTTAATGTATTTTTATGTCCTTTATCGGTTCTGTGTAGGTCCACAACCATCTCTCTCCTTTCAGCTAAGAGCTCTTTGGTTTTACACAACAGGATTTTACATGCGTGCAACCTTATATTCAGACTCTTTGTGCACCCTTTGCCAAGATAACAGCTCTGAGTCGTTCTTTATAATGTTCAATAAGGCGGAGACCACACTGAAAAATGGCCAAAGATTACATCGATATTTTATGTAAAATCTTTACTTTTGCAAAAATGCTTTACAGTCTCATTACTTTCAAAGGACACTGAATATGCATACAATGTAAAAGCATACTGGTATATGGTTATAAAGGTGGTGTACATGTATATTACAAAACAAAACCAACATTTTGTCAGTTAGAATAGTTCTTCTGCGAGTGAGGGAGATGGTGTTTTATCTATTTCAGATGAAAAGATATCAGCTGTGGTTGTCAAGGTGGAGTATTTTTAGAACACTTTTGACTCTATAATCAGCCTGCCATCTTTCAGTGTAACATCTTGGCTGGCCTCAGTGTGTCCTGGGAGTTTGTTTGTGATTTTGTAGACATGCCTCATATTATTCCCCAGTAGCCAAGGTCTTGGAAAACACAACATTTCTGTAGTATCCCAACCAATTAAGTTACAAACAAGTAAGTTGTATATTCTTGAAGCAAAGAGTCAAACGACCAGACTCGCCTTCCAATGAAGGACACGCTGTGTCTTACATTTTAATTTAATTTGAAATACCTATATTTATGGTACAAATTGGTAACACTGCACTGTTGCTGGAGCTTTTGTTTTTGAAGACCTACCTTGTTGTACCTTGTTGGAATGTAATTTCCAATCTCAAGTCACCACGGCTCCATTAAACAGAAATAAAAGAAAAACTAAGAAGAGCAGGCCACAGTACCAAACCAGTTGGCAGAAAATATGAATTAGGTCTGATGAGAAAAGGTATGCAGGAAAAAGGTGTTTTCTCAATAAGCGTAGCAAACTTCTAGCAAGCATAATTAGCTTCTCCTAGTTTGACGCAGTCAGGGCGGCTCTGAAGTAATCAGAAAACATGATAATTAGCAAGCAATATTTGACATTAACTGGAGTTTGTGAGTTATCTTGATTGCCATTTTCTCCAAGGTTTCCCGTTCCCATAATCTCTCAGAAACACACAATGCAGTTCTGCCTTCAGTGGCCTGCTTTAGCTAACGGGTTACAACGGTAGCTGATGAAATAGTTGCTGAAACCAGATTTTTGTTTCTCCAAATAATTTTACAGCATAGTTCCGGTATTTGTAATGTTTGATGACTGGAACCTGTTAGTGGTAGTTTTGTGACAACTGCACTACTTTAGTTAGGTTAAGGATCCCTCAGTTGTTATGGTCTTAAATTCACATGCATTTCACATTCATAATACGAACAAATGTCCTGAAACACAAAATTGAATAGCTAAACGATCCATAGTATGTCCATCTAAAAACAATTCCATATATTAGCTGGATGTATATCAAACATTTCAGGCAGAAAAAAATGGTACAGCCTTTAGAGAGTTAACTGCTCTCTCTGCTTCAAAGGAGAGCAATGTTCTCTTTTGTGTCTCTCTGACTAACCTCTTTAACCTTTGCTAATCATTCTTTTTGTAATCTTTCTTTCAGTCATGAATACTTGCTATTAAGCAGATTTTTATTTAAATGTCCTCCAGATAGAATTTCTGCACTGTACGCTTGACACCAGGCACTTTCTCCCCTTTCTTCCATTGTTTCGGTGAAGCATTCATTGGTAACTCAGTTTGTTCCTGAGGACATCAAAAGTGTTTTTTTTGGATGCTGCTGCTATCCTTCTTGACTTCTGGGGTTTCCAACTTGGATACATGAAAACACATTTTCTTGTCACACTCTCATTTTCCTTTCTGAACTGTTCAGTAACCAGATTATGGTTAGCGCTGATGTCTGCCTGTCTTTTGAGTCATGTATCCTGACTAGATCTTTTCTACTTATGGTTAATCAAAACAAACAACTCTGCTGTTAACATGTGGTAGCACAGAAATACACACATTGTGGGAAAAAACAATATACTGTATTTAGAAAAGCAAACCAAAATTCTGTCCCCAATGAGGGACTCAAACTTTTAACTTGTCACCCTCAACTAATTTTAGTTCACCCGATAGGAGCCCTGCTGCCATAAGAGCTTAATATAAATTCCAGCCTATTGTGCCCGTTCATAAATCCTACCATTAATATGAGGAGCTACACTACAGTAGAGAAATAATATTTAAAAAGATGCTCATCCCCTGTGCTCCTCAGAGCAACGAGTGTTGCGGAGCTGACTGGTTACGCGGCGACCAAGACCGCCTGCACACCTACGCAGTTCCACTGGCGACCGTTGACAACAGTTACCATGGTGCCGGGCCTTGCCAACGGCACAGATCCACTCAATGGCAGTCGCACACCGCATGTCCTTTCAGTCACATAACGCGTTGCGCTAGCTCTGATGTCGGACAGACGGTATCAGTATGTTGCCGGGGGTTACTACAACGAGAGACGCCCGAGAAAACACAGCTGATGCCTTTCAATTGACTCCAATGCTGCACAGCTAAATAGACCTCCATTGCTTTTCCTAAAAATAAAACATTTGTTGGCTGAATGGGCACACAGCAAGAAGAGGAATGGCAACTTGAAATTAGCTGATTATATTGGCCTGTCCTGTTGGGAAATTTGATCACTGTTCGCCCTGTAGTGTCATTGCATTATGCGATTATGGTTATTCTGGTCAATTAAGGAACAACGGCAGCTTGAACACAGAGTATGGCCGTAATAATTCCATTCGCAGACAAATCCAGATAAGGTCAACCCCATCAAGACACACACACACACACAAGCAAACCCAGACACTTCTATATCCTCCTCATGTCCTCAATCTTGGCTCTCATCCCACAGACCTCTCCCTCTCTCGCCCCACTCCCCGTCTCACAGCTCTCCCCGTCTCACCCCTCTCCCCGTCTCACCCCTCTCTTGGCTGGCCTCAATAAGGTCATAGTGCCGCTGAAGTCTGACCAAGCCAAACCAAAGTAGACATAACAGAACTGGTGGAGTGACAGCTTTGGAAAGGCTATTCTTGCGCGACCGTCCCATCTACAGGAAGCCCAACTCAACCCAGTAGATCATCCTTAGAGGATCCACTCTCCACGACAACACGCAGGACATATATAATCATATGTAATCGGTGTTGATCAAGTAGCAGAATGTCCAAATCAACAACGTTTTGTAGGACACACTAAACCCCTATCAGCTGCACATCCAAGAAGCTCTGATTCTTTCGAGCCGTCGTCCTAAATATTTATACGAGACTATAAACAAAGGGTACGGAGAATGCGGTCTGCAAGCTGTAAAAACATGCTGGTTTATATGTGTTGAAGCAGTCGACACGAGCAGCACAGCGCTGAGGTTTTTCACACTGTCTCCTTTGTGATGGAGTCCCCTCGATGTCACGCAGAATGTAGGCTGGACCGGGTCATCGGTATCAACTCTCCTACGCCACAGGCCACTGTATCTTCCACAACTCCAGGAACACTCCCAGTGCCTACACATCGTACAGCACCGGTCATAATATTGGACACGCTCACCCATTCACTTTGAATGGGCAGGGGTGACCCAAAGTCGTTTCAGCCTATCTCTGCGATTCAGTGACGGGCCTCTGGCTTTGTGAGCCTCAGTCTGCTCAGGTACACGCTCCAAGCCTGTGGGAGAAAGAGGGAGGAAGGGGTGAGGGGAGGAGGACGGGGGTCGATAGATCCATCCCGGCTCCTCCGCCCTCCCGGGGAGCTCCGGAATGCGTCTGGAATTCTAGACTCCCCCACGTGGCCCCTCCTTCAGCTCCTAGCCTCCCTTCATCTCAAACACCAAGAGACGGGATCCTCGGAGTTCTACGGAACAAGACGGGGCCGAAATGGTCGTGAAGATAACCCAGTTTGGTACGGGCGCAGCCGCACAGCTGGTTCTTTCAAGGTTGCGGGAGCATATGTTTTTCATGTCACATTGTTTGTGCCAACGAAATTATTAGCGTCCTGGCCATTTTCTTTTTAACATTCTGAGAACAGAAATGAAAATGCTTCCGGCTCTGGGAAAGTTTATTTTTAGGTTACAGGGAGATTAAGGGAACATTTTACTCTGGTTCTTTAAAACCTTTCCTGGGAGGTTTTAGTGAGGCTGTATGAACGGAAATTATAGGTTATTTGGACATTTTTTTCTAACTTCTTTCAAACTTACAAAGAATGTATCGCTAAGACCTTAATAACACTGTTTGCTTATTTTGCCTTAACTTTGTTTTAACTCCAAGAACAGAAACACAGACATTTCTTAAGGCAGTATTTGTGGAAACACATGTCTTTCGTATTGTGAGATTTCACAATGAGATTCAAAACTATTAGATTCTTCTTTGTATCCATGGAATTTGCCCACGGGACAACGAGGATGGAGTTTGTCTGATAAGTTGTTAATTTTACCATATTCAATTCAATACCAATTTCATTATACATTTTTCTCTCAACTCGGCCTTTGAATTTCATAACGCAAAGGTACCTTGTACAGATGCTCCAGTCACATCAAGGATAACGTTCGTGAATATTGTCTTTTGTGCATTGAGGTTGCAAAAACACTTGTGGTCTGCACAGGACTTTCAAATATACTACCATTGCTCTCAAATACCTACAGTACACCAGAATTGTATATTTATTGATTGATTTGAGACCCATAAATAGCATGTACCCCATGCACGCAAAACACTTTACCTAGGACAAACATGAATGCATAACAATTAATAATTCTAATTTTGAGAAAATTCCCACTCTCAAACCCTGTCCAATGCACTCTACAAACCTGCACTCTTAAGCCGTGTGTTTGAGTCGGTAATATTCCACGAGTCCAGTTGATCCAGGACCCGGTTTACAGAACACATAAACAAACTGCGGCCTCTGTGAGGCTACGCACATTAGTGACGTCTCAGAGCCTCAAGTCCAAGAGCAGAGAGTTTACAACGCTCCGTGGTTGCCATGGCAGCAGACCTGAAGTACGCAGGAGAAGCTAAGGGAAGTGAGGGCAGCGTCACATCATATATTTATAAAAGTTACAGAACGAAAGAAAAGGTGTGGGTCTGAGGAGGCACTATGTGACAAGGACAGTTCCTTACAGAATCAGAGGGCATGTTCAACCTACCTTGACACGAAAGCTGCCATCAAACATACCTTGACACGAACACTGCCACAATCCCTGACAACTGGTGAGAGGTTTCCTTTGTGTGTGTGTGTGTGTGTGTGTGTGTGTGTGTGTAAGGGAGAGACTCCGGTGTAAGAGGCATAGGGGGTAAGAGGCACGAAGAGATAAGAGGCACGGGGGGGTAAAGCAGACTCTCAGCTCCAGGACAGATACCTGACTATCCAATCACAATGCTGTGGAAATGGAATCCACAGCCAATTGTCTTGTGCGAAAGTGTCAGCCGGCTAATATCAGCCGTTTCAGCAGGGCAGAGGGCCCAGATTTGAGCAGCGGCAGGCTGCAGAGTTTATTAAGTTACTGAGACGTGGATGGACAGCCACCTGAGGGAAGAATGCCGGACTGTCGGGACCGTAGTAAGGTCACGGGGGCATATTGCCACTCTGCTGACGCACGGCGAAGGAACAGCTACGGGCATCACTGACATTGACAAATGGAGCCAATCTAAAGAGCTAGACCCGAATACGTCGTGTCTGTCAGGAAACATAAGCAAAGGACAGCGGGAGGAAAGAGTCGAGGGAGAGCGTGCGCGTGCACGTGCACGTCTGTGCTTGTCTGTCTGCCCGTCCGTCTTCCTGCCTGCCTCTCTGTGAATGCAGCAGGGGGCGCCGGCGACACCAAGCCATTTCAGATCCTGTTAAGTCTCCATTAGAGGAGAGACCTACCTGCTGGCTCAGCTAATCCCACACAGGTGTGGCGGCTCTCAGCGACCTCTACCCAGGACTCCGTTTCCCACCATGCCTCTGGGCTCTGTAACTTATTAGAATTCTCGGTCTCAATTTGGGTGAAATTATGACCAAGTCTGCCCCCTGCTGCAAATTAGGTTGGTGTTTCATATTCATTACAGTCGTTTCAAAGCCCAGACTGATACAATGATCTGGGCTTGATTTGGCCCAAGAAACCGCCCTCTGTGAAGCGAGGCTCGCGAACATTGTTTCCTCCAGGAACAAAAACGACAGACAGCTAAATCTCTGCTTTTCATTCAAATCACTCTGATTTCAAATGCTGAGAGCTTTTCCTCAGCTCAGCCAGGACCCCAATAGTCCCTCATCCCTGCTCGCCGCCCCCTCTTTCCCCTCACGCACACGGTCGTCTCCATCTCAGAAACTGTCTGCCCATCACCCTCCAGGTTCCACAATGGATCCCAAAAAAGAAGCTAACTCCTAATGTCTGCCAGGTCCAGTGGTACCCTGTCTGTCTGGGGGGAGCTTGTATGTATCTGTCTCTCTGGCTTTGTTTGTGTGTGTGTGTGTGTGTGTGTGTGTGTGAGAGAGAGAGACAGAAATTGTGTGTTGTAATAGATTACACAGGGATGTGAAAACAGAGAGCCAGTGATCAGTGTGGACAGAATTAGCCAGGCTCGGTATGGTAAAGTGGCCATTTAGGGGACCTTTTCGGCGTGTTTACTCGGCACTAATTCCCACAATGCACCGGCCTCTGGTTACAGTAACATTTTACACTCCAGACCAATCTGAGGTTCTGCTCTTAACCATAACAAGGACATCTATGTTTGTCAAACACTTGGCGACAACATCATCAAGCATATCTGACTGCTTAAACAGAAATCACAAGTTGTTAGTCACTCCTCTGTTCCCTTTATTCATTTATTCCTGCCCACAGCGCTCCCTGCCTCCGACACCCACACACTTGCATACGCACGCACGCACGCACGCACGCACGCACAATGAAGTGCATCAGTGCTCTTCAGACCCGGCATTGATATAACAAGTGTCTCAAAACCCTTCAGAATCAGTTGAATAAAGAGGGAGAGAGGGAGAGAGGGAGAGAGGGAGAGAGGGAGAGAGGGAGAGAGGGAGAGAGGGAGAGAGAGTAGGCTATGTGGGGGTCAGAGCCGTGTTCCTCTGTACAGAGGACACACGGCTCTGGCCCCCTTTTTTTTTGTTCTCATTATCAGAGTGTGGCCTGTATAGGGAACCGGTGCCAGGGCCATGTACATGCTCCTTTGCCCAGGGAGAGAGAGTACGCTATGTGGGGGTCAGAGCTGTGTTCCTCTGTAGA
>JACXGJ010003184.1:0-11662 GCA_016801105.1 Esox niger | reverse complement strand
GTAACGACAACAGTCCCTCTCTCACCGGTTCCCCCGACCGTTACCGCCCATCCACCCCCAGTGAACTGCAGCCGTCGCTGCTCGCACATCTGGAGGCCCGGTAGGTTTTACCCAAGCGCACGCCAGTTTTCCGTCTTGTTCTCTATCTCTCTCGTACAGACAGACTCTGACGCAAACACACACACACATCACAGCATCAGGCCTCTGGGAAGGGAGTCAGTACTATGTTTCTGTGCCTGGATATGACGTCCACACAGGCTGAGGCAAACGGCTCACCCTGTCCCAGATCTCTAACACACAGACAAATAACTATGACGCTCCTGGCAACTCATCAGAACATTCTTCTCTGGGTGTAGTATGGCGTGATGGCTTTTATAAATAATAAGTTCGAACAGTCTGATCATTCGCGGGGCTTATGACAGTGTTGACTCACCAGCCAGCGGAGGGGGGGATCCGGGTTGAGACAGCTGGTCAACTCTAACCACAGACCTCCAGGGAGTTTGGCTCTTTCACGCTGAATTGTTCTGCAGTTTTACCAAACTACCATCGCTGCTGCATGGACTCAGTATTCATATCAGGGAGCTTGGCGCGTGGTGGTGAAATGCGACTGGGAATGTCAACAGCACCCCCTTCTGGTTAGCCCAGAGCCCTTATCTCAATATTCCATTGTTTTTGCTGCGCTCCGGAATCGCATGCACATTAATACCACTAGGTGGCGATAAAAAGTTAAATTGCCAAACTAGAGAAGAGGCTAATTCATTCCATCCCCAGTGTCAAAGAAAGATAGTGACTATAGAGAAATCTAGAATTGCGACATCCCAATTACCCTTTAACAAAGCCGATATGACTTCTTTGCTTTAACTTGGACAACAAAAAATATCATGATTCTAGCACTACTTTATAATTGGGACCCGAAATCATGCAATCCCACAAACACTTACTGAAGGTGATCTGATCCGCTGCAGGGTGTGGGTGAGCTCAATCCACCAAAAGGGTACAAGCTGGTTTATTAACGCCCTGCTCCCCATGAAACGGACACTCCCGCTGAGTAACATGCTAACCCAGGAGCATGCTAACATGGTACACAGTGGAGCTGGAGGGGGTGTGGTATATTCCCAATATTGGATTAGATTAGATTCAACTTTATTGTCACTGAACAGTACAAGTACAGCACAACGAAATGCAGTTAGGATCTAACCAGAACTGCAAATAGTGGAGGCCAGAAATGTGTATTTACAAAAATTAAGTATATGTATATTACAAGTGGAATGTATAGATGAATGAAGGCAATGAAGGCAAATGCAGTAGAAATGGCAATACTAGATCTGCAATGAAGGCAAATAGAGGAGGGCAGAAAAAGTATTAAGTGTAGTGTATGTTACAAGTGGGATAAATAGTTGTGCGTGTGCAAATGGCAGTTCTAGATTATCAATCGAGGCAAATTGAAGAAAAGTAGCATATGCAACTGGGTTGCAGAGATAGCAGCCATGAGATCCACGAGATAAACTTGCATATGTAACATCTGTAAAAATGCAAGCATGATTGCACTTCTAAATGTGCAAAGAGGCAATCTGAACAGCATCAGTGAGGTTCCCGAGGTTGACACATACCTGTAACAACTGAAAACGTCCATAATCAGACACTGCAAGGCAGTGGCAGAGTCGTACAAAGGGAGTAGTGCAACAAGATCCATGGGAGGTGGGGGGTATGCTTAGTGATGGGTCACAGAGTTCACAGAGGTCACAGAGTTCTTTGCGTCACGGTAAAGCAAGGTTACAGTAGATGGTGTGGGAACGAAGAGACCATAACTGCCTGCCTAAAGGTAAAAGGGCAAACAGTTTGTGGCATGGATGTAATGGGTCCCCTGATCATGAGTTTGTTGACCAGCCTTTAGGAGAATGACCGTGTTGAATGCTGAGCTGAAGTCTATGAATAGCATTCTCACATAGGTGTTGGTTTTGTCCAGGTGGGTCAGGGCAGAGTGTAAAGCTGTGGCGATGGGGGTCCTCTCTAGACCTTTTCGACCAATAGGCAAACTGGTAGGGATCCAGAGTTGGGGGGGGGACAGGACTGAAGGTGGGTCAGAACTAGGGTGAGTGCGACAGGTCGGAAGTCATTCAGGCTATATGGGATGTAGGCCTCCGATATGGACCGGCCCGTTTGGCGTACGCAAGGGCAGAACAACAGACGACATCAACACCGACCGGACCGCTTCATTACGTGATTTCACATTCACTCTTTTATCACCCCCCCCCACCCACACACACACACACACACACACACACACACACACACACACAAAATAAACCCATTGCCCTCGTTGTTCGAGTGTAGGTGGCCTAGAGAGCAACCTGGAGTCTACTTCTACCTTCTATTATTAGTTGTAGCAGCCTGGTCAGCTGATCGTTCTGGGGTTTTTCCATCATCTTCACTCGCTGTCTGACAGAGTTCGGGTTAAAGGTCATCGGGGGGGAGTTGGTTTTGGCCTAAATCTAGGGCCCCATATTAACACGGCCGGGCTACTAAGAATTTGCCCGGCAGGCATTCCATTCTGGCACATACTCAAGATAGAAAACCTGAGCAAAAACGAGCCTTGTTATTTTTAATGGCAAACACTTTGAAACAATTCCAGAGCTCCACGCTGCACGCGCCACACTTGGAGTAACGATCACAGAGCGGTTGGGCTTTGTTCATAGACTCCGCCGTGGTCTACCATACGTCCATCCAACAATCACAATCCTAATGAGTTATTTTTAAACCAGTTCCCCGCACTGCCACAACACGGAGGCTGTCCCACAGCAGATCAGTCATCTCCTCCTGGTCCACTCAGCCAAGGGCAGGGGGCCAGTGATAAGGCTCGTTCTCCCATAGCCCTAGCCAGAAGAGTGGGTTGACGTCTCGCTGGTTCAACAGCCAGGCAACCTCCTTGTGTTCATTTGTGAAGCGTCGCAGCTGTCTGCCCGACATCAGAGGCTCACAGTGTTTCCCTCCTACCACAATCCCTTCGGAGCTATAGAAAAGATGGGCCTAAACAGAACGACAACTCGTTCAGGCTCTCACTGGCTATGCAGCCCAATGACGGCTGTGATTCTAGCCTTGTATCCTGAGACGGGGCTGGAGCTAGTTGGTTGGGAACTGGACCACTACAGGCGTCAGCTAATCAGACTCATTATTTGACTGGCACCAGAGTTATTATGGTTGACGGTGAGGTGAACGCCGATATTTCTCAGCCCATGATGGAGGAGTGTTTGTGAGCTTTGTTGGTGTGAAGGAGTGCAGTGAAGAATGCTGCAACGTGGAGGAGGGGGGCCTGGCTGTGCAGGCTGCCAGCAGAACCGGAGGTCAGGTCACAGTACTCCACAGGGAGAACGGAGGACTAGAGAAGAGACACGAAGAGGGAGAGGGTTCCTCACACTTGCACGTACCGACTTGGCTCCATTTTGAGCGAGCCAAGTCGGCCAGAACTGTTTGGACAGAACTGGATGTTACGTTCATACAGCCACGTCCCAGGTCGTCTGTGTGGCCCCTCCAGTCATTAACTGACCCAAAACGGGGGAGATGTCGGAAAGGGGAATCTGCAATGTTGCTGTCCTCCTGCAGCCTGCTGAGGGCTGAGCATTGCATGCATTTCCCCCCCAAAAGTGACCACCTTGTGTGTCCAGTACCACTGCCTTTGTTATTCTATGCGAAAACAGCCCTGGGAAAACAAAGTGAGAAAATAGAGCAGAAATAGCAGGAATTCAGCTGACTGTGAAGCTAGCGGTGGGGAGTGGGAACTGGGGGGCCGTCGGCCTTTTCGGACTGAGCCACGGGCATCAGTGAGCTGGAATTCCAAACAACTCTTCCAATGAACCCCCCCGTGTGGCAGGAACTATGAAGACTCTGTGGACGCGTGTCTCATCCTATAATACACCATAAACACGTAAAGAGAAATATGACATCATTCTTTCTGCTTCCTGGTGACTTGACTCGATGTGTGAATCTGACACTGTGGGATTTCGGACAGAACGTCCCCAGTTGAACTATTCCTGACCAACGAGATGGCAGACGTGACCCATGAAGTGCTCCTAACGTTGAGGCTCGTTCTATGGCGCTGAGAGGAAATGAATATCACTTCCTTCGCCCCTGACGAAGTCCACAGGCCCTGCTGGCAGAACGTCTGAGCCTACGGCGCTCTACTACAGATGACCGTTTGGGTTTCAATGCAAACAGAGACATCTGCTGATGTAAAACGGGCTTCATGGTGCACAGTAGCAGAACGGACACCGTATGTGGAGGTTGAGAGTTGCGGTAGATATCTCAGATAGGAGATCTTCAGCGAGTGTGTTCTGCAGGACCAAAACCATACATCACTGTGATGTGAGGGGATAGAGGTTTACTTCACATGGTCCTTAAGCCTTTGTATTTTGTATTTCACAAAGTTCGTGTTGGATACAAAATCCGTCCAAAAAATAATAATGTATAAACACTCACACCCTAGAAGTGGCTTAAATCGTATCCATACTATCCCCACGCTTAACCAGATTATGTGTGTCCTAAAGAGTGTTTCTAAACACTGATCTATACCAGGCCACTTCTAGATTTCGAGAGAGACTTAATAGGCAACAGATACAGAGATTTGGCAGCGGAAATTAATGTTTACTTTACAGGCAGTTCTATTTCAGTAGATTTTCCTTTTTTCATAGAGAAGACTCCCTATACAGAAAAAATACAATCCAGTACAAAGAAACGATTCAATATGTTTGACGAAATGCCAGTCAGATAGTGGTTATTTTAAATTTCTCTCACCTCAAATGCATAATTTGACCTGTACTGTATAATATTATAATATATTCCACAGTTATACCTCAGACAGAAGAAGCAGTTTGTTCTGTATACATCCTGATGGGGTCAGCTTGAGATCATGTAGAAACCAGTTAAGTCAGGTCAGATTTGTACATGCGTTGCCATGCATCAGATTTGTTTGTGCTGTCTTGCGTGGATCAGGAGGAGGCAACAAGGTTCAGCCGCTGCAACACAGCAGGATTCAGCATCATAAAATCGTGACATGCACACGTAAAAGGCTTTTTCTCGTGTGCAGGACACGATTTTCTTAATGATTCATACCATATACGGATCTGGTTTTTATATTACATGACTTTCTTCATAATTTCTTTCAGCAACAACTTCAGTTTTTCGTTTGTATTACACGAACGTCTTTATAATGCATTTAATACAATACATCGGCTATTGGTCCCGCATTTAGTTGGCACAAATACTGCTAGAAATTTATTAGGAACACATTTGATCTGGGAAGGAATGGGAATACATTTCAGGCTGCATAACAATGGTCTCGGTATAAACAATGTGTGATATAACAGAAGAATTAACTAACAAATTATTATTTCGCTCGGACTCCAGCAGAAAATGTGTGTCATTTAGCCTGCACGAAAAGTGGTTGCCAACGGTTCGAGGTTCGCCTTAGTAATAAAATCGTGTCATACACACAAAGAAAAAGCCTTTCACGTGTGCATGTCACGATTTTCTAATAAAGAATTCATATTGATGTCACGAAATCCTGTGATACTCTGCTGAAGCCAAATGCTAGTTTTTGCTCACGGGTGCAAAAAACACATGATAGCTTAGCACCTTAGTTAAATTGTCTGATATTCAGCTAAGGTGATAAGCTATCAAGTGGAAACTATGTTGTGGCATGTAGACAAATAGCTTAGGCTAAACGTCCCGCCAGAAGAAAATTACTTTCAGATCACATTCATCAAAAGACTTATATATGCTAAGCTAAGCCAGGGGTTAGCACTGCCTGTGAAGTGAAGTGGGGAAAAAAGACTGGCAGGTTGAACCAATCCAGACAATGCTACACACACTCCAGAACATTCCGGAGATGTCATCTGTCAAGGTTGTCACCCTCCGACGCATCCTTAAAAAGTGTTTATGCATGTGGGTGCACGCACTCGGTTTTGGCCCAGACTGAGGTGGGAAGATTGTCGCTCTGGATAAGAGCGTCTGCTAAATGTAAAACCGAAATATACCTGTCTAAAAGAGCCGTGCATTTTGCGGAGTGTCACGGTACGTTGTCAATTAACTGGACTCCCGTATACAGCTGTATGGTCCAATGACAGACATTGCACTCATTATGTTCGGGCGACACATGCAGTTACGTACGTCGAGCTACGTAACCTCCTTTGTATGTGTCCAGCTTGGCCCGCACAGTCTCTGCAGTCTTTGAACAGGTGCAGGAGGTTATCAACGGTCTTTGAACACTTGCCCCTGACTGTTTTGACTGGTGCTCTTCTAAAAGTCTTCTCTAGGTCACTGGACCTGAGAATCTCTCTGGGCAAAAACATACTGGTGCAGCAGAGCCTGTCTAGAGAACCACTGAGCAATCAATCAACTTAATGCTCGGCAGAGTTTCAACGTATAATAAAAATACTGCGCAAACTTAACCTCACCTCTGAAGCTGACCTTAAACATTTAGGAGTGCAGTACATATCTAATTGCATCACCATTCCCTCCCAAATTTAACAACGACACTAAGAACCACAGATTAGGGAAAACTGCAATGTGCAAGCCTCTACTTTTTTCAGTAATCCACTGATCTCATACCAGAAACATCATAGGAATGGGAGCATTTGTTAACTGAAGCTAAATGGACCTAGAGCTCCCAGTATAGGAAACCTTAGTTCCCTGCTTGCCATTATAAATCACAGGAGGAACGGACTGACTAATGGAACCAGCTTTCCAATGCAGCCCCGGCCTCTATGAGATCAAGTGAATAAATCCAGCACATTGAATCAAGGCGTTCTCACATTATCGAAGGAAAGCGGGTACATTTCATGAGACGAAGAACTAGGCAACACTGTACGAGAAATAAATCAGCAATATGAAGACGGACGAGTCTCGTGAACCCTTGCAACAGTCGTATTTACGTTGCTAGGCTACAGCGTTGAAGCATAAACAGTAGACATTAGCATACGCTATGGATGCCCGTTAATGGCCACTCCTCGTCAGAGCATGACTGAAGCTTCAACATGACCTCTTCAGTGGAAGGAGCAGCGCTCAGTAACATAAACTAGCGCACCCAAGCTACCGCTCTTCAGTTTGTCTCCTCGCTTGTCTTCTTCACCCCGTGCGCACCATATATGTAAGTGTGTCCAAAAATAGTTCCAAATGTAAACGTTCTAGTTCCTCGCACACGTCAACAAACGGGTGGTGATTAGGAGTCATCACTTCCTGTTCATGGAATGACAAAAAATATGCTCTGCCCTGTGAATCTATTAGCAGGGAGAGTAGTCCACCTATAATGTGAATTGCATAAGGCCTACCTTACATCTTTAATTAGGCCTAGCTAACATATTTTATTAGGCCTACCTGACACCCAGTAGGCTAATCCACTGTAAGCAATGTGAAATTATTTTATGATGTTATTAGCAGGTTACAGAACGCAGGATGACCGGACCGAATAGAGTAACACTGCATAGACCACTGCAAAATAAATCCCTTGGTCATATCTGACAGAGGCCTGCTGTTTCCAGAGACTAATGCATCTGAGTCCTGGGAAGTTGAAGATATTGAGTTGCTTTTTCTCAATGGCGCCTGGTGTAATCAGAAGTGGTCAAAACCTTGAGGTCGTAGAATCTGATAACATAATGGAACTTGGGAGCAATCCAACAAACAGAAATCGTGAACTTTCTTTGCCAGTTTCAGGTTGCAATCAATGTTCCCTGCATTTCCAGAGGAATTCAGTATGAAACCTGCACACCCAGGCAAGCAACTGAACAGAACATCCTGTAACAGGTAAATAATAGATTGAGGGTCATGAAGGAGGCAAGAGATCTTAAACAAACTAAATGGAAATTATATATATATATATATATATATATATATATATATTATAAAGTATACACACATACTATATATACTGTATATACACATATACATGATACAGAGTAGTCTACAATAAAAACAAAAACGTATATTTTAAAACATATTTCGTTGGTGTATAAAGTAATTTGACAACCACAATTTGAAAATGTAAAATTACAGCCAATAATAATGTTGTAGCAGCAAAGCAATTCCAGTCCTACATAGTTGAGACACTTCTGTTATTCATTCTCTCTTTATTAAGGCCTTATTAAGGCCTCATACTATGCCTTTTGAGGTACAACCAGGATGAAGATTTTCTGAGAGCTGGTTAACTAGGAAATAGCTCTTTCAGTAAAACAAATTTCATGGAAAGGCTTCACGCAACCACTATTCCTAATATTCTAATTACTCCCTTGTGAACGGCCTGGATTAGCTGACCCATGGAGCAGTACAACAAAACCACTACTTCCAGAGAGACCCCTGGGTCAAGCATTCAATGTGAACCACCAAAACAACCCAACAGCCCTAGCAGCCGAACTTACTCGTGACAAGCGGGGCTGTGACGTCCAGAAAAAGGTGGCCACTCCCTCTGGGGCATGAGATGAGCCTTTGCATGTGGCTTGGGAGACCATTAGGTTACCTTCTCCATTAGCCCGTGGGCAGTATCCAGGTGATTTTCCACGAGTCTAGGGTGCAGACAACACGCTCAGCCAAGCCAGAGCCATGAGTAGCACGGTGTAGCGAAACCGTTTCCTGAGGATCACGACGGTTCGGAGGGAAGCGAGCAGGGCGCATCCTAAACCATCGCCAAATCCTCTGGAGACCGATGTAACGCGGCTGCTGTGCCTCTTCCTCCACTGGCCGACTATCCTGAACTAGGCTGCACTGGTCCTCTACTTCATAGCGCTTCATTCCAACAGGTTGAGCAGCCCAAAGCCTAGCAGTTGGATGGTTCATCTGTGACATTACAAGCCAACTGTGGAAACTAAATGTGACTATTTGAAAGGTGTGTGGGTGATGATTAGGCTTAGGAGAATAATCTATAGGGGAACCGAATCTATACAATTTATACTTCATGAGAAAATTGTTGTTTGTTCTGAGGTAACTGGTCCAGGGGGGCTGGTTACCCCAAGAGAGTTTTACACATTTATTAAAACCCAATTAATCTGTTTTATGCATATATTTTTTGTAATTATACTAATTAAAGTTAGCAAGCACATACTGGGTTTATGATTGTAAAAATGACATGCATAACCATAAAGAGGGTAATTAGCCCCTGTGGGCCAGTTTCCCCTTGTAGAACGAGGGCCAGTTTCCCCGTGTAGAACGGGGGCCAGTTACCCCTTGTAGAATGGGGGCCAGTTACCCCTTGTAGAAGGCGGCCAGTTACCCCAACACACCCATCCAACATATTTCTACTTCATTTAAAATGCATTTAACAAATTATTTCTAAACAAGTGGATTATTTATCTGCAAGCTTTATTACATGTAGCCTATATATATATATATATATTATTATATATATATTATATATAATATATATATATATATATATATATATATAGCATATATATCGTATATATATATATATATATATATATATATATATATATATATATATATATATATATATATATATATATATCTTTACTGAAACATGTCTGGAATCTTTAAACATTTTGATGACACAGAGATTTAGTTAAGTAAGATCAGTGGCAAGATCAGTGGCAACAAGGGAAAATGTTGGGCAAAGATTTGGTCACACCTTGTGGTATTTATATGAATTACATGGCAGGGGACAAGTTACCCCATATTTCCCTAACCCTAACTGCTCCCAGGTCAATATTTAAAAATATATATTTCTGTTTTAAGTATTCTTACATGTTAAAATAACGGTACAAATAATAGTACAATTTTAAAGTAACTAGACAGAACCTCCGCTGAACCCTAAAAACATACCCAAAATCTTACTAGAGTTCACTGAAATTACAGAGGGTGATGTCAACCCATAATTCGTCACTGACACGTCCTAAAAATAAAAGATGTTTGTTGGGATAGACCTAATCACTGTGCCCTTTGTGGAGAACATGATATTGATGGACTGGTATCGTGAGTGAGAAAGCAAATTGTTGATAACTTTACAGTTCCCTTCCAACTAGTTAGAATCGAAATCAGCAAACTATCAAATCGCCTCCTCGCAGCCAAAGCATTAATAAATAAATGTGTTTAATAGGCCTACTTTACGCCAACTAAAGGGAGGAAAACCTAACCATAGGCCCACATATTTGAACTGGTTGCCAACAAAGGCACTGCTAAAAATAGCTCAAGAGTTTTCGTAGGGATTTCACACCCCAGGCAATGTTGGGTGTACGCTAAATTTGGAAGGCCTAAATTTACAGGCGCTTTCTCCCCTTATTAGTCTATTGGTTAAATACACAAGAAATAGCCTAGCCTCGCTGTCAAAACACAATTTAAATATGCATGTAAACATGAACACCTGACTGTTATAGTTAATGCTTGTTGTCGTCACACAGTCAGGTACCTCAGACTTCCAAACGATGTAGGCGCGTGAACTGGTCTGCTGCAACTTCTTCTGAAGCCACCTCCGCGGCGAGAATAGTGTGTTCGCACTACCAGCTGAAGTAACACTCGTGCTCCTCACCAGAAACGGTAAATCCCAGGCGGTGTAACGCTTTGCGCCCCTCACGGTCACATCATAATCAAAGCATACGTCCGATGTCGGGGAGAGGTCCAAAGGTGTGGAGGGACCAGAGGAAGACGGAAGCGGTGGTTTTATTCTCAGGTTTCTGGACGGGGAATCCGGTTGGAACGCAACCAGATGCTCAGGAGAGGTTGGCGAGGATAAAAACGCACCCGGGTCCTCTACGCGCAAACCCGGTGAATGTGACCTCAAGCGGCCCCCAGAGGATCCATCCGTTTCGGTGCCACAGTTCCTTATAATGGCAGGGTCGAGGCTCCGAGTTTGTCGCAATTTCCTTTTAGAGATGGTTTTGGATGCTGGCGAGGAGCAGGAGAAAACGTTACTGAGTATTCCATGACCAGCCATTTCTATTTTCCCAAACTGAGCGGTGCTTTTTTAGTTTAGTCTGAGCGACCGGAAAAACACATCATGACAGAATTCCCATTAATATGCTCCCATGAACCCTTGGTCCCACTCTTGGTCGTGGTCTAAATGCCTTGGTTCAAATGAAGCGAGTGAGCACGCGAGCCACAGTTTCAGATTGTCTGAGCCATGCTCTTCTGCACGCAGCTCAGCTTATTCCAGAATTTAAGCGGACGGCCGGATGAGAGACGTTAACCAACTGATAACTCTCCTCTTCGCTCTCCGTTGATATCCTTCCAAACCGCTCCAGCAATTCTGACTACGCGCTCATGAGGCATCACGCGCAAAATCCGTGCGTAAAGGTATCTTTCGGGTCCTCACGTACATCTTTCGTGCAAAGGCTATAGGTCATTGTGACATACAGACTAATAATCATGTCTCCGTAAATGCTACTTTTGCCTTTCTTTCTAATCCATTTTTTATTGAGTTGTTGCATTGCACATATGCGATCTCTGCATTCACGAAAAATGTAATATGTGCCCTGACTCTCTTGCAATCTTCATTTTTTGCAGCACACGTTACTCAAAAGTGTGTCAAAGACAACATTGCTATATATATATATATATATATATATATATATATATATATATATATATATATATATATATATATATATATATATATATATATATATATATATATATATATATATATATATATATATATATATATATA
>JACXGJ010003183.1:0-56383 GCA_016801105.1 Esox niger | reverse complement strand
GCACTACCCATACGGTAGAGGTTTATGCCGGACCAGTCTTAGCGCACTACCCATACGGTAGAGGTTTATGCCGGACCAGTCTTAGGGCACTACCCATACAGTGGATGTTACAACAGACAACTTACACTAATACTCTTCCTTTGCAACCCCGCATTATTAATAATGTTGCCCTAAATGTTTTAATTATCACCCTAAATGTTAAAAATACAGGTCCGGAAAAATTAAGAGACCACTCTGCCTTTTTCTTTCCTTTTCAAAAAGAAAATTCACCAGAGTAATCATCTTTGTGGCATAGTTAGCATTCTGTTTAGCACAATGATTAGCGAACTTGTCTCATAAACTAGAGCAGATTATCACTCTCAAAATAAACCAATAAAATGCATAGATCAGTCACAGATGTTGGAATAAAAGAGAGCCGTAAAACAATGTTAGATTGAACCCAAATACATTTGATCTCCTCACTTCAGTTATGGCAAAGCTTAACTCCATCAAAATCAAAAGGAATACTATATTATTATTTCACAAGGGGATTCATATCTTTGTGTTCTTTTTCCAGCATTATATAATGCTACACATTTACATGGACTTCCAGAGGAACATGCCATGGTTTGTCACATTGTAAAAAGGTGGATTTAGAATTAAACAGAATGTGCATTAACAGAGTAGTGCCAAGATATTTGCAAATTGAAACCCAATGAAGAAAACTGCATTCTGCCAATTTTGTTGCAAAGACCATCCTGATTGAAGACTGTTTACGCTTTTATCCACTTTTACTCTTAATGCACATTATAATTTTGATTTTATGGATTATATTTTGTTGTTTCAGCTATTTGTTTGCTATTAAAACTGTACTGCCATGTATGAGAAATGCATTTCATTTTCCAAGAGATTCTAAATTGATATTATTTTGAAGATCAAAACTTTCTTCAGCAGAAGTATACAGAGCTACATTTTAGAACAACCATTTTTTAACAGAATGTGGTTGAATGTACAAACTTGGTAGCTAAGATATGATATGTTACACTCCATTATGTCCACAACTAGCATGGATGTTCCAAACATCATAACAACAAAGAATTACAAAGAATAAGGAGGAAACAATTTATGAACCATGTAATCATGTATATGGTACATCTTGAAAATGTGACTTTAGAAGTCTGAAGAACATTCCATGTCAGATCAATGTTTTAAAAACCACATTTCAGATGGTTCTTTTTTGCTATCCAGATAACAAATTAAATTCTGGTTTAGCTGTTCTTCCCTGTTGTCACATTATTATGGGTATCTTTAAGAACCATTTTTCCTGTTTCACAACATTTAGTGGACATTATCTGAGCGGTATTCCACAAAGTGAGATAGTTATCCAGGAAAATGTTTTCACAAAAACGTAGACAGCTACATTTCTTCAGCAAAGTGTCCTCTAGAACTAGATTATACTCAAATGTATGTTGATGATCTGTTTTAGAACTGTCCTTCCATTTCCAAGTTCCTAGTTTTGGTTGCATGGTGGCAATGTTTTAGCCAGATAGCTACTGTAGTTAGATACATTAATGTTGGTTGAATTTGAACTTGGTAGTGTTCTTTTGATAAAAAGATTACAGCATTTTACAATAACTCATCGTTCAGAAAGCGGTTCCACACCAATGCTGATAGAGAATGATGTTTCAAATAAAAATACAAAAAAATTAAATACAAATCCACCTTTAATGTGACCTATAACGTAAACTATTCAATTGAAAAACAAACTGAAATCTTTGAGGGGAAAATCTAAAACTCACAATAACCTGGTTGCATAAATGGGCACACCCTTACACTAATACTTTGTTGAAGTACCTTTAGATTTTTTTACAGCAATCAGTCATTTTGGGTAGGAGTCTATTAGCATGACATGGAAATATTGGCCCACTCTTCTTTGGAAAAGCGCTCTAAATCTGTCAGATTACAAGGACATCTCCTGTGCACAGCCCTCTTCAAATCCCCCCACAGATGTTAAATTGTATTCAGGTCTTGGCTCTGGCTGGGGCATTCCAAAATGTTAATCTTCTTCTGGTGATGCCATGCTTTTGTGGATTTGGATGTGAACTGAAAGGTAAACTTCCTCTTCAGCTTTCTAATGGACACCTGAAGGTTTTGTGCCAGAATTGCCTGTTATTTGAAACTGTTCATAATTCCCTCCATCCTGATTAAGGCCCGGTTCCAGCTGAAGAAAATTAGCCCCAAAGCCTGATGCTTCCGCCACCATGCTTGACTGTGGGTATGGTGTTCTTTGGGTGATATGCAGTGTGGTTTTAGCGCCAAACATACCTTTTGGAATTATGGCCAAAAAGTTCAACATTGGTTTCATCAGACCATAACACATTTTCCCATGTGCTTTTGGGAGACTTTATGTTTTATTTTCTTTGTAAGAAAAGGTTTCCATCTTGCCACCCTACCCCATAGCCCATTCATATGAAGGATATGGGAGATTGTTGTCACATGAAGCACACAGCCAGTACTTGCTAGAAATTCCTACAGTTCCTTTAATGTTGGTGTAAACCTCTTGGAAGCCTCCCTTATCTGTTTTCTTCTCGTCTTTTCATAAATTTTGGAGGGACGTCCAGTTCTTGGTAATGTTTCTGTTGTGCTATATTTTCTCCACTTGATGATGACAGTGTTCATTGTGTTCCATGGTATATCTAATGCTTTGGAAATGATTTTGTTCCCTTCTCCTGACGGATATCATTCAACAGTAAGATCCATCTGATCCTTGGAAGCTCTCTGAGGACCATGGCTTTTGCTCTGAGATGCAACTAAGAAAATGTCTGGAAAATCCTAGCTGAACTTTATTTGTTTTTTATCAGAGTCGCTTTAAATGATGGCAGGTGTGTAATGACTTCTATTTAACATGATGCACACTGCAACAGGAACCATTATATATGCCTCCACCTGGTATCATTGCAGCATGTGTGATTCCAAGATATGAGTAAGACACAAGAGACATTAAAATAAATGGAAAATGAAAATATTGACTGTATTGACATTTTCCAGCATAAAACAAATGATATCCAACTATTTTCAACAACCAAACAATTTATGAGACCTCCCTTCTGTGATCTATTTAGTTTAGTTCTGTGATCTACTTACCATATACTCGATACGCTTACCCTATGTATATCAATGTTTCTCGGGTAGTGCGTTAGCATGCCTCTGCTCACTCTGCTTGCCATATTGCTGCTAACCTTTTTTTGTTTCAAATGGTTCTTTGTTTTCCATAGTCTTTGCAGTCATTCTTAGGACATTTTCTACCCACCAAGCCACCATGGAACAGCTGTGGTGGATAACAAGGGTGCATCTGCGGCCAGCACTTTGGCATTCCTGCATCTTGCCAAAAGAGCTAGCTGTAGTACTTAACTTTTCTTAGAAAACCTTACCGTAAAGAATTCAAACACCAACGAGACTACACATACTGCAATAATAAACTAATGTCTCTCTTGACTCCCGGGTACGTTCTTAACAAAAGTGACCACTATACGTGAAGACAAATGTCCTACAGCAGAATGACATTGTGCACTGCTGGGGTCCAGGCTAGCTAATGTTATGCCTAATGTTAGCTAATGTTTCCAAGTTACTCAGTTTGCAGTAATGATATTTGACTAGGAAACAGGATTTGTGAGATGCAGCCCAGACATCCTTGTCTTTGTCGTTGCCTGTTTCCCTCTTTATGCTTTCTAGCCTGCATCATCATATGTTGCTGTAATGACCTAACTGCATGCACTGGTAGTCTATAATAAAATCCTTGATGCTTGTTTCTGTCCCACAATCTTGGGCGTGCCAACTCCACATACAGTTACTTCTAAAATGATTGGTAGGCAAAAAAGAGCAAAATAAATACTCAATAAAATGTACAACACGGATAATTATATATGTTATATAATTATAACATGTAAAATACAGTGGGGAGAACAAGTATATGATACACTGTTGATTTTGCAGATTTTCCTACTTACAAAGCAAGTAGAGGTCTGTAATTGTTACCATAGGTACACTTCAACTGTGAGAGACGGAATCTCAAATCCAGAAAATCACATTGTATGATTTTTTTATAATTAATTTGCATTTTATTGCATGACATAAGTAGTTGATCACCTACCAACCAGTAAAAATTCCGTCTCTCACAGACCTGTTAGATTTTCTTTAAAAAGCCCTTCTGTTCTACATTCATTACCTGTATTAACTGCAACTGTTTGAACTCGTTACCTGTATAAAAGACACCTGTCCACACACTCATTCAGACAGACTCCAACCTCTCCACAATGGCCAAGACCAGAGAGCTGTGTATGGACATCGGGGATAAAATTGTATACCTGCACAAGGCTGGGATGGGCTACAGGACAATAGGCAAGCAGCTTGGTGAGAAGACAACAACTGCTGGTGCAATTATTAGAAAATGGAAGAAGTTCCAGATGACGGTCAATGTCTCTCGTTCTGGGGCTCCATGCAAGATCTCACATCATGGGGCAACCATGATCATGAGGAAGGTGAGGGATCAGCCTAGAACTACACTAGAACTACATCCTGCAGTGCACGCAAGGTCCCCCTGCTCAAGCCAGCGCATGTCCAGGCCCGTCTGAAGTTTGCCAACGACCATCTAGATGATCCAGAGGAGGAATGGGAGGAATGGGACATAAATAGAGCTTTTTGGTCTAAACTCCACTAGCCGTGTTTGGAGGAAGAAGAAGGATGAGTACAACCCCAAGAACACATCCCAACCATGAAGCATGGATTTGGAAAAATCATTCTTTGAGGATGCTTTTCTGCAAAGGGGAGAGGACGACTGCACCGTATTGAGGGGGAAATGGATGGGGCCATGCATCGCGAGATCTTGGCCAACAACCTCCTTCCCTCAGTAAGAGCATTGAAGATGGGTCGTGGATGGGTCTTCCATCATGACAGCGACCCGAAACACACAGCCAGGGCAACTAAGGAGTGGCTCCGTAAGAAGCATCTCAAGGTCCTGGAGTGGCCTAGCCAGTCTCCAGACCTGAACCCAATAGAAAATATTTGAAGGGAGCTGAAAGTCCATATTGCCCAGCGACAGCCCCGAAGCCTGAAGGATCTGGAGGAGGTCTGTATGGAGGAGTGGGCAAAAAATCTGCTGCAGTGTGTGCAAACCAAGAAATACAGGACACATATGATCTCTGTAATTGCAAACAAAGGTTTCTGTACCAAATATTAAGTTCTGTTTTTCTGATGTATCAAATACTTATGTCATGCAAATAAAAATCATACAATGTGATTTTCTGGATTTTTGTTTTTGTTTCCGTCTTTCACAGCTGAAGTGTACCTATGATAAAAAGACCTCTACATGCTTTGAAAGTAGGAATACCTGCAAAATCACCAGTGTATCAAATTACATGTTCTCCCCACTGTATATTCTACTTTGTGCATTTTTTTGTTCTTTGTTTACTGTCTACTTGCTGGCTGAAAGATCATTTAACAGTATGTGTGGCCAAAGGGATCTATTTTCACTGATGTGTGTGTGGCCAAAGAAAGCTGCTATGGTGCTGTCAATACGCCATTACATTTATTGAAAATTATTACCCAGTGTCATGTTAGCACACAGCCAATGAGAGGGCAGGCAGTACAGAGTATCAGATTGCATTAAATTATTATTATCATACTTACTTCAATACTCCTTTGGCCACAATACTAATCAAACTAATGGACTGCCTCTCACTCTCTAGAAATGACATAATTTTTGGATGATGTTTTCATTACATGGTTTTCATCCTACCATGATTTCTCACTCCTGTTTGCCATGTCTTACACTAACCTACTTCTCATTTTCTCCGGTTGGTCGGCCACGGCTGTCCCTGCCCGGGGCCACAACCCCATCCATTTCCACCCATGTCCTCCATCCTTCCTTTTAGGCCAGCCAATATAAACCTTCAACCTGTTTCATTTCAGATATTGAAAGTACCTTGATGGTTCCCATACTGAATTTACACATTTTCAATCAAGACAAATCAAGACACAGTCCCCTTCAACCAAATTGTAAAATATTATATCACCTTATGCCAATAAACAAATTCAATGTCTCTTTTATGACATTTGTATCGAACCAAGCAGAACTACCATTTAGGTATTTTTAAATGCACCTTCTTCCATTTAAGGAGGTGTGTCCTTAAATGGAAGTCCATAAAATCTAATTGTTGAAACCTGACACAAATTGATGTGTTCTTCCATCATTTGAAAGTTGTCCTTCAAATGCTGGTTCTCAAAGATTCACCTCATGGATAATGTATTCCTACCCTATATATTTTGGGTTCTCTTCTGCTGCATATACACTGCTCAAAGAAATTAAGGGAAAACGTAATAATCACAGTATAACACCAAGTCAATTAAACTTAAAAGATATAGGGAAACATGTAATCACAGTATAATACAAATTCTATATTAATCTGTCCTGTTAGGAAGCATTGTGAATCAATGTTGCCTGTTTTGGTGCCAATGAAAATGACAACAGCTGCACCGGAAAGGCAACAGAAAGACAACCCCCAAAAAGGGAATGGTTTTGCTGGTGGTGGCCACCAACAATTGCTCTCTCCTTACCCTGCCTGACTGATTCTTCTCTAGTTTTCCGATTTGCTAGTGTCCTTTTCACTACTGGTAACATGAGGTGGTACCTGCAGCCCATTCAGGTTTCACAGCTCCTCCGGGGGGGCACGACTATATGTGCCATTGCAGGAGGAGCACTGCCAGAGTGCTACAAAATGACCAAACTGTCAGAAACAGACTCCATAAGGGTGGTATGAGTGGCCAACATCCTCTAGTGGGACTCAAGCTCACAGCCCAGCAGTGTGCAGCCCGACTGGCCTTTGCCAGAGACCACCAGAATTGGTTGGTCCGCACTTGGTGCTCCGTTTTCTTCACAGATGAGAGCAGGTTCTGTTATGGAAATTCTTGAACTGATGTATACTTAATTCTACAGAGAAGTTACTAAGTTACAGTACTGAGTCCCCAATGGAAGGAATAGATGAGATAGGAATCTGATATTTGTTAACCGTCATCATTGAATGGTATCAGGAGATCATCGGGCCCTCTGTCAATCTGTTAATCTGTCCATCTGTTTAAACCATCAGTTCTTTGTTCAGATGCTGTGTCCCTTCTGAGTTGAATAGGTCACCTGAGTTCCTTGGTTTTATGTGGGGGAGGACAGCCAGCCACTTGGTTAAAACCTGGGTATTGACAGAATAAAGGGAACGTGTATTCTTGACATAAAATAGCTGGGCAGTATTTTACCACACTCCTTTTAACTGTAAAAAGAAACTGACTGTTCATGTTTTTTCTCAGAGATTCATCACAAGTGTATTCTGTAAGCTTTTGATGCATCACTCCTTGTAAGTAAATGTAACCCTATTTAAACACAACTTGGGCCAAGATAATTTTTTCTCCGTACAGTATTTTACTTCCATTAAGAGTTCTTTTCAGTGGAAATACCATCACAATTCACACAATGCACATGTGAGAGTCGTGAAAGAGTCTGGAAATGCCATGGTGAATATTATGCTGCCTGCAACATCTTACAGCATGACCGGTTTGGCGGTGGGTCAGTGATGGTCTGGAGAGGCGTACCCTTGGAGGGTTGTACAGACCTCCACGTTCTAGCCAACGGTATCCTAACTGCTGTTAGGTACTGGGATGAAGTCCTCAAACCCACTGTCGGACCTTACGCTGGTGCAGTGGGCCCTGAGTTCCTCCTGGTGCAGGACAATGCCTGTCCAGAGTGTGTAAGCAGTTCCTGGATGACGACGGCATTGATGCCATTAACTGGCCCTCACATTCCTCACACCTGAATCTAATTGAGAACATTTGGGACGTTATGTATCGGTGCATCCGACGCTGCCAAGTAGCGCCACAGACTGTCCATGAGTTCACTGATGCCCTGATCCAGGTCTAGGAAGAGATCCCGAGGACATCATCCACAATCTCATTAGAAGCATGCCCAGAGACTGCATACAGGCACATGGGTGCACATACACACTACTGAATCACATTATGAGTTGCCGTGATGAAATTCACACAGCCTGTGATTTCAATTGTTTACTTTAATTTTCATTGTGACATGTGTTCAGTTTGAATTCAGCCTTCACTCGGTTGGTGATTTTGGTTTCCTTTGACCGTTGTTACATCATTTTGTCCTCAATGAATTACGCAATGTACAGTATAGATTTTGATATTTAATATATGTGCCTCATCGTGACCCGATGTGTGATTTCAGTATTAATTCATTGAACAACTACAGTGCTCTGTGTCAAGACAAAATATTAATATACCTCAAACCTGAATAAAAAAACTATCAGGGACCAATGTAGCCACCCTTATTTTCAATAACAGTCATAAGCCTGAAAATATGCATAAACAGTCATAAGTTTGAAAATATGCATATCATTTATGATAAGGTCCATATAATACTTGTCTAATAATTGTGCACACAGTTTAGTATTGTTCCTGGCCTATGCAAGGTATTTAGCAACTTCCTTATCAGTTGTATTTCCTTAACTTTTCTTCTTTTTAGGATTGTTCCTCACTACATTATCCTTATGTTAGCTCATCCTCCCATTCCCTTCTGATGAAATCTCTCAATCTCAGTAGATTTCTTCACACTAACTCCAACCAGATCCCAACCAAAATTCACCATAAAGCCCTTGAAACATGAAATCATGCAATTTCAAGATCAGAAATGGAAGCCAGGGTTTCTCAACCCCGATGTATTTTTTTCCTTGGTTCGGCAGCCTAGTAGTAAAGTCTCCATGGACCTGAGCCGGTCTGGGTACCGGTTGTTGGGGAAACCTTCTAGAACAGCACAGGCGTCAAATTATCCCATGGAGAGGTTCTACTGTGCTCTTTTTTGTTATTTTCCTTTCAGTCGGCACCCAATACAATCAGGTGAGGGGAGATACAAAGTAGTGACCTTATCAATTAACCAAATATGGGAAGAGAGAACACCAGCAGACACAGTCCTGTGTGGTACCCGTATGACACGTTTGCACTAGAGGCTTTCTCTTCAACATCTGACCAATGCTGGGCGAGAAAACATCTAAGTTGATGATTTTCCAGCTACAACACCAATAGCATTCTGTTTTCAGTGCCCTATAGATGAACTCACCACGACGCCAAGAGCACTCACTCTTAACTGTCCAACGGACAACCTCACCCCTCAACTAAGAACACTCACTTTCCAGCATCCTCTGTATGACCCCAATTCAGAGCATCACACTTTCCTATTCTCCAGCTACATCCTCCCATTATCCCCTGAGAAAATCTCTCAATCTATCATGCCCATGGTTGAGAAATCAGACCAACATTTTTGGGATGTGTGGTTTTACATTTCACCTGCAGTAATTGCCAAATCACAGCATGATTTATTGAAGGCAGGAAACAGCTCGTGAGATTGCCGCAGGCTCCAGAGTGCCCAATATATGAGGACACATTTTGAATCTTTGTAAAATGATGCGCCATACTGTACCCCGGATGAGGTCATTAAAGAGCGTCTGGTCAATGAAATCATGTCTGGCCGGTAGAGATATCTGGAGACAAATTCACCTGTGGCGCACACATTGTCTTTCCACTCACTCTCTATGCTTTTGTCCATTCTCACGCTCACTCTGCTTGTTTTGTCTCTTTCTCCCTCTTAGCTCTCCACCATAGCTTGTCTCACCTCTTTCGCCTCTCACCTGAATATCTCTCTTTGACTCACTTAGTCTCCCTTAACTCTTCTAGATCGGATAGGGTTATGGTTAGTGACGCACAGTAATGAAGACGGCACGTCTAAATTTATGAACGTTGATTTGAACATTTCACACTATTGCAGTCATGTAAGCCCGTGGAAGAGACAGCTTCCATGCAAAAACATTTTATGATTTTACACGTTGTGTATCTGTTAGAGCATGTGTATATGTGACCACAATCTAATATATAATATATGTTTGGACTAGTCGTTCTGTTACATTCCATTAACCGTGTTTCCATCTAATCTTTATTGTAAGTTTCTCATCCCATTTCCCAAAAACGGTGCACGGTAAAGATTTATTTAAGTGTTATTCTTGTTACATGATAATGGATAAATGGAAAAAGTACATCCGCGATCATTTCCAGATGTAGGGATGCCTACCTACATTGTATTTAAAAGCTTTTGAAAATAATGTAGATGCACAGAAAGCAACAGTTTCTGTAAAAGAAATTAAAATGAAAAAATATGTTAAATAAAAAACAAATACATATTCTGGTAAATAAAAACCTATACAAAAAAGTGTCTTATGAGCACCGTGTCATTGCAGTAGTTAGTCCCAACACTGTAGGGAAAATGTGTATATTTTCTAAACACAGAATGTACAATACGTGTATAAAATGTGTGGCCAATTTGATGGAAAACAAGCTCAAATATATATTTTTTATACCTGATAACCAACAACAAGAGTTAGCCAACAGGGAAGAGGTATGCAAACTGTCATTGTGGTGCCAGAACAACAACCTCTCCCTCAACGTCAGCAGAGCAAAGGAGATGATTGTTGACTTTATGTAGCCGGGTTGGAATCACCTCGACCCACGTCAACAGAGCAACAGTAGAGGGAGTCAGCAGTTTTAAGTTTGTCAGCGTTCACTTAGTCGAGGACTTGTCATTGGCCATCAACATCATCAGTGTTGTCGAGAGGTAGCAACAGCGTCTCCACTTCCTAAGGCTAATAAAGACATTTGTCATGCCGCCCCACGTCCTCTTCACCAACTAGGGCTGCATCATCGAAGTCATCCTCCGGCATTAAATCCTGGTATGGGAACTGCTCCCAACAAGACCACAGGACCCTTCAATGAGTAGTTTTCCTGTAAACCGCTGGAGCCATGCTCCCACACATCTATCCGAAGCAGTACCTGAAAAAAGGCCCACAGCATTAAGGACCACACACAATCCAGGGATTAGAAGCCACCATAGTTGAAATGAACTGACAGACCACGCAAACTCATACACACAAACCTGCACTCTTGCCACACACACAACTCATAAATGCTGCAACCAGAATCTTTTTTTCTACTTATCGATGCTTAGACTGTTACTAATACTAATGAAAATTCACAAGCAAAATAACATCATGCATCCGACATCTGCCTTGCTTCTAAAGCAAAGCCAAAACTAAATACTGCAGATTAAATCCATGTGCCTCGGCGCAATGACCCACTGTCTTTTGGATGGACCGTTAAATGGTGTCCTGACTCACAAAAGGTCCCAAACAATAGTGATGTTAACACCGGTATCCTGGCTAAATTTCCAACATCCCGTGCGGTACAGCCTGCACACTGCCGTGCCAGGACGTGACAGACATCCAACAGACAAGCTACCGTTGCTCAAATTATTTAAGAAGTTAATGCCGGTGCTGATAGAAAGGTGATAGAACAGACAGTGCATTGCAGTTTGTTGCATATGGGGCTGCGTAGCCACACACCAGTCAGGGTGCCCATGCTGACCCCTGTCCACGCCGAAAGCTCCTACATTGTGCACATGAACATCAGAACTGGACCACAAAGCAATGGAAGAAGGTGGCCTGATCTGACTAATCATGTTTTCTTTTACATGACGTGGAGGGCTGGGTGCGCTTTCGCCGCTTACCTGGAGAACACATGGCACCAGGATGAACTATGGAAAGAAAGCAAGCCAGCAGAGGCAGTGTGATGCTTTGGGCAATGTTCTGCTGGGAAACCTTGGGTCCTGCCATTCATGTGGATGTCACTTTTACGTACCACCTACCTGAGCATTGTTGCAGACCATGTGCACCCTATCATGGCAGTGGTACTCCCTGATGGCATTGGCCCCTTTCAGCAGGATAATGTTTTTTTTAACCTGAGCTTCCACGAAGCTAAAATGGTTCAGGAATGACACACAAGCTCAAAGTTTTGACTTGGCCTCCAAATTCCCCAGATTTCAATCCAATTGAGCATCTGTGGGATATGCAGGTTCAATCCATAGAGGCCCCAACTCACAACTTATGGGACAGGGCTGTTTTGGCGACAAAATGGCACCTACACAATATTAGGCATGTGGTCATAATGTTATGGCTGATCAGTTTAACATAAGTTGTAAAATGAAAGGGTTAATACTGTGCCCTGCAAGCTGTGCATTCATTTACCACTTAATCCAACAGGAAACTCCACCTACATGCATGCACCAATATAGTGATAATCAAACTAGCTCTGCCCAGAGTGCGGAGTACAAATCTCTGGCCCAGACCATTCCTGGCAAGCACAAAAAACATAATCTGACTCTTGGGGAAAGAGTGGTCAAATGTGAACTAAAATTGTTAATGACATTTCCGTCAGCTGGCTACCTAGCTGCTGTAGCTAGCCAGCCAGCTAATATGCTAAATGCAGAACCTCTGATTAAAAACTAGATGCTGTGTGATGCCGCTTGCAGAAGCTCTGGTTAAAAAATAGATGCAGTGTTATGCCGCTTGCATCAGTAATGCCTCTTGCATTAACTTCATAACTACTAAACTGGCTAGCTAGTATAAAGTATTTATATACACAAAAGAGCCAACTCATTTTGACAACTCACAGGTGAAGTGAATAGCGTTGATCATCTCCTAACAAGGGCACATGTCAAGATCTGGGTTGATAAGATGGTATGTGAACAATAAGTTCTTGTAAATAATGTGTTGGATGCAGGAAATTGAATTATCACACATTTTTTTTCCAATTTTGTTTAAGTATCAAATTAGCAGAAATGCTGTCTTCAACATGAAAACAGACTTACATACACATACATACACACACCACCTCGATGGTTGCTACTGTGCAGAGCAGAGGACATTCCCCCCATTCTACTAGCCGGCTCTCTGCAGCTGTTCTCTTGGATCATGTGATCACAAAGCTGTCTTTGGAGAGAGACCAGCTTGTATCCAGTTGGGCCTTTAAGGTCATTGAGAATTCCCAAACCCAAATCAAATGGAATATTACACTGCCATCTTAATTTTATACATTGTTATAACACTGGTGGATGAACGGGTTTGGGGACTGTCAATCAAACAAATGTATTTTATAAATCCTTTTTATATTAGTAGTTGTTACAAAGTGCTTATTCATATACTTAGACTAAAACCATAAAGACCGTAAAATGCAGATGTAGAGGCATGATATTCTGGGAAAACTGCTTAGAATCTAGGAAAAAACGGAAGTAAGCATCTAGGCTCCAAAATGTGGTCAATCCTCTTTGGATTCTGTGGAGATTATAAGAACACATGGTCTTTAAACGAGAATATTATTCCAGGTGTAAAGTAATCAAATGTTTAGCCTTAGTGCTGACAATAGTTCTTCTATTTTGTCAAGCCATTTTAGGACCTTACATTTCAATATTTTAATTTCAGCTTGGAGAGTTTTTTTTGCAGTCTATGCTGTTATACCTGTTTACAATAGCACATGCCAAAAATGCACTCATTTCCATTTTGGGCTGCAAATTTGGTAGGCTGTCATTTTAGACACAGATATAACCTAGCCCTAGACAAAACAATTGGTTATCCAGGACTAGACTTAATCTGGCCTTCAAAGTTCAAATCAGGTGCCGTGTGAACTGTAGAAGTGGCCATTCAGCAGATACGGGCCATCTGTTCTGTTCTGTATGGTTGTCTGGCCTATTGATCCCAGCAGAATACAGGACCATTAAGCCCTTCTTAAGGAATCCATCAGCAGGCATCAACAGCACTCACCTGGGTTGGGCACTCCCTCCCTTCTGACACTTCTGTCCTTCCATAGGCTAACCCCTCTACCACAACTGACTGTGGCAGAATTCAGCAAATTATAGTGTAATAATAACATTTCACTATAAAATTCTAAGAACTGAGGTGATGGTGGGGAAACCAGCAGAAAATGTATGTAGGTCCAATTAGTATGAATGTGTGGTCACATGACCAAAAAAGGAAACAGGAAGTAAGAGAAAATTAACATTGACGGGGGTTGCCTGTCTCCTAAAAAATTTACAAGTTTACCATAATCTTAGAGCCAGAGAACGTAGATACTTAGGCGGATTAATGTGAATCTTTCTTGATCAACTCGAATTCCATACAAATTTAAAGAGGCTTACTGTACTAAGGCGTCTTCTGGCAGACTGGTGGGTTGTGTATGTGTGTTTACGTGGTTGTGTGTGAGACAGACAAGCGGTAATGCTAACAGATGATTTCTCAATCTAATTAACGCTTCGTATTTGACCTCAGCATAAGGTTGTACCACAGTCAGAGCACAAAGGCAGTCTACCGAGACATAGGATGGAGGGATGTGTCGGTGGGTGCGTCTATTGATGTTAGTTCATCTGAGGAGAATGGAGATGGAGCAGTTCTAGTTCTAGTGAGTTGGCGGCGTATCTTAGATCTTTACCCTGAGGCCACTTTTAATGCTACCATCTGCATCATCTGGCTGTGGTACAAGATCATCATTCTTAATACTAACTACATTTAGAGATAAGGATATGTCTCTATTTTGTTTTTACCTCATAGTGTCATATATTAAAGACAAAGCACAAACAGCGCCTGGCAAATGTATTCAGACCTTTGACCAATTCTCTAATTTTACTGAATTGCAAATGGTGATTTGAAATGTAGTCTGTTTTTTATCCTATTTTAAAACTCTAACACTCAAAATTAATAGCCACAGATAATGCCACAGATTCTCTGTGTCCACTCCAATGTTGTTTTGGCCTTGTGCGATTCATTGTTATTTTATCTGCTAAGTATGCAAATAGCAGATTTTAATTTACAGCAACAGTCTAGAAGCCATCAAGGCTAAATGACTTGCTCAGGGACAGCACAAGAGAACCAGTTTACACCTTTGTCTGCTCTAGGATTTGCTTTTTGTTTATTGGCTTCCAGGGTTTGGGGGATTGAAGCAGGTGTTATTGCAGTTTATCCCTGTTTTTTTGCGCCATTCAGTTTTTATTAAAATTGTAACCAGATGACCAGTCCCTGCTGATGAGGGTCCGTGTCATCTTGGCAGTGCTTCAGTTTTACAACTTCCTTTTTCTGAATATTGATCCAACTGTGCTCACTGGAATATAAAAATTATTGGAAATGATGTTGTACTGTTTTTCTAGACTATATGTTTTGATTTATCTCCAATGTCTGTAGAATGATCTTTTTTCTTTATTTTCTTCCATCCAGTGATCTTTCAAATGTGAGTTGTAAAAACACCAATTGTAAGAGCAACGTTTAGTCAACAGTAAAGTAACTTAATCTTCTTTAGAGCAGTTTCTTGTGTATACTGAGAGCTTCCACTGCATAGGGGTAATACTCTAATGCAAGCTAAATCTGCCAAGTTATATTTTTGTTACAAATAGTTCCCAATATAAAAACATTGACTCTTTACAATAAATTATTTTAAGTGTCCGTTTTTTTAAATAAAATATCAAACAGAACAAAATGTCAATGTACCATTTGTATTTGAGTAAAATGAGAGAATTGAACAAGGGTTCATATAATTTTGCAAGGCTCTTTTCCCATTTATATGGGGACCACTTTCCATTTAATTCTTAATGCTAATGAACAGCCTTCCTAATCAGAGAAAAAGGGTTTGTGGCTGGGTTGCATTTCCAATCTTTACCACAAGTGAGATCATATATCATGTTTCAGCACATGATCAAAGCCCTGATGAACTGTCTGTAAAATGTGATTTCAATACTGTGTTACTGGGCTACGCGATAACAGAACGTGATTCACATTAACAGGGTGTCAAAGAAAGATAGAGACAGGGAGGGAGGGAGGGAAGAAGGACATGGGAGGATTAGGGAGCAGTAGAGATCGAAAACAGAGAGAGGAGACAGACACCCGATTCAAACTGAGTCCTGGGGTACATGGGAGTGAACTAGGCCAACTCACTTAGTGGGCTAAACTGCATAGCAGGTAAATCCCACATAGGAATATATTTAAGTCTCCAACTGTGTGTCTATAACTGAGTGAACATGTTGTGGAGCATGCAGTTCCCATTGTAGTTGTTTTAAAAGTTTAAATAGATTTTATAACTGTATTTTGTTTCTAAGTTAATAGTATAAACTCCACCCTAGTGAAGACTATTAGCAAAAAAACATGGTCATCCAGAAAAAATAAACATTTTTAGGATAGCAAATATTTTATGGTATTATATTATTCCTTACTTTCCAAATAATGTAGGTATATATGATAGCCATTCTAATATACTATATCTATATACTGAAAAGATGTATACTAGCGGCAAAGAGTAATGATTTTGAAAACCTCAATTTATCCAAGTTTTATAGGAATTTAAGCAGTTAATCCCAATTAATAACCTGAAATGAAATAAAAGTAAGTGGTAAAGGTTACCAAAAAATTATACATTTTTTGTGGAACAATTAATGGGATAAAAACATACAGCGGTTCTGCAACAATGGAAGGAAGTCAAGCTTTGAAAGTAGGTGCTAACAATTTATACAAGTGTCCCAACATTTGTTGATTACTCACACACCCTCTGTCCGTATAAAAGCAGTGTTGGAACAGATTGTGTTATTACACCCTCTTAAGTATTATTTGGACAGTTTTTTACTGCAGGAGGTACAGTAGTATATTGCTATGAAAATGGCAAAACAATGCATTTAACAAAGGAAGTCTGACATAATATTTTAACAAATTAAAAGAGTAGGTTTTTCCTTTAGAGAAATTGCAATGAAGGCCAAGGTGTCAGTAAATACAGTTTCCTACACCATCAAAAGTCAATTGGAAACTGAAGAAAACATTGACACGAAGAGTTCTAGCAGACCCAAAGCCATAACGGACACAGACGACAAGATTCCGAGAGTCAATAACTTGCATGATATCTGGCTCACAGGACAACAACTTCAAGGACAGTGCAACACTGGTTAAACAAGTGTCACTATCAACTCTGAAGACTTCATGCTACAGTTTTCACAGGTTGAGTGATGGTAAGCAAGCCTTTGCTAAAATGGCTAAATAAGAAAAGGAGGCTTGTCTGGGCCATGAAGCACCGCTAATGGACAACTGATGACTGGAAGAAGGTCTTAATGACCTATGAATCAAAATATGTTTTTGAATGCCCTCAAGTAATGTAGGCAAAAAAATGGTTGGACAGTGTGTGACGCCAACTGCCAAACTTGGAGGAGGAAGCTTGATGGTCTGGGACTATTATGGTGAATTTCAATAAAAACTGGATAAATAAAACTTTTGACTGGTAGTCTAATTATTGTGTAATTCCTTAATATCTGTTGTTTAATGAAATTAATAACTTATCAATTGCATTAGTTATAGAATTCTGTTACCCCAAATAACCACATTACTTATAATATAATGCAGCAATAGCCATATTGAGCTGCTTCAGATGCATGTGGAGCATACCAAAATATAATCCAAAGATATGGAGCTTAATTATTTAATACAATAATAATGAATCATCATTAGGATTTGCCACCTGAAAGTAAAGAAATACGTTTCATTTGGGCCTCTGGCACATGGATTTCATATATTCTTTGATGCATGTAAATAATAGCTAGATAATGTGAAAATGTCAGGGGTTTAAGTTCCCCCGTTTTTTTCCTGTTGGTGGAGCACAGTTGGAATAGCCAAGCTTGAGTGAGACAAGTGCATCCTTGTAAACCTTTTAAGTGCAATTTGTATTTTGTTGGTGGACTTGGCTGGTGATTAATCCTTACAATGTTATCTCTGCCTTGCTCTTTCTCTCCCTCTTTTTCCATTTTCTCCCTCTACATCTCTCTTTCTCACTCATCTCTATCTCTCATCTCAATCTGTCTTTGTCTCTCTCATCTCTCTGTCTCCCTGCATCTTTCTTTTTCTCTCACATCTCTATCCCTCTACATCTCTTCAAGTCCCTGCCTTCCTATCTCTCTCTCTTTCTACCCCTAATCCTGTTCTACAGTGAACACCTCAAATTAACCTCGGCCACCGAAGATTTTAACTGGCTGCCAAATTGTGCATGACTGAAACATTTATCAGGGTCCAATAGCGATCCACCTAGAGATGTCTGCTTTACCTGCCACCAGGGAAAATACAGGGAGAAAAGGAGGTGTGCAGGGAGTTAGTCCAAGTATCAGGAGTGATGTCATCACGGACATTGTTTCCAGAGGCCAATATGAAATATAGCACATAGAGAAAGTGTAAAGGAGTGTGCTTTACTGGAATATTGTCTAGTATAGTGCTGCCCTTCCTCTAAAAAAAGTGGAGCGTGAGCAAAGTTTGTGTAGCACAGTATAACAGTACAGGCATGCATTTCTGCTGTGTACACCATAGAGAGTGAATTACTACATCAACAATTGAGGACAGAGTTGGAGAATAATGTAATATGAATTCCTCCTGCTTCACCGGGATATAACCGATAATGTTATCTGATCATTACACGACAATAACAGAGGATGATTGTATTTTATAAAAATAAAAGGTTTTGGATTGTAACATGGTTCTGTCCGGAGAAGGAACAGCCTGTCCCAGATAGAACCAACCTTAGGGTGGCAAATCTAATCATAATCCACACAATGTTCATAATCCAGAGGTGATATTAAAAATTGGAACAGGGAATTAATCTGGCAGTTGCCTGATTTTGTCCCGTCATTGCTGATTGTTACTGTTGCCGTGGAGAAATCCCTCCATACAAGGCCTGGCTGTCACATGTCTCGCCACCATGACCCTTTGTCTCCATTCTCAGGAGGTCTTACTAGGCAACGTGAAGTTGTCTGAGGACAGCCTGACTGCATTCGGGTCACACTGGCCAGCTGTGTATTGATGAACGCATCTCCTCACATGCATCGCATCCTGTTTTCCTCTAGGAACGAGCAGAGCGTACTGTATGAAATACAATGGTACGAACACTACAGCATGCCCTTTTGGATTGTCCTGAGGGTCAAACAAGGTGCCAAGCTAACTTGTCATACTGGAAATGTGTATGTGCATCCTCCTCCACTTTCTTTGTTTCCACTGAATTCATGCCATATCTCCCTTTGCAATGTGGTTGCTTATGTGCAATGATAACAGAGCTTGTTTCATAGCTTCTGGCTGACTGGATCAAAAGACCTGCTTTCAGTGCTTTCTTCTGTTCGCTTTCCCCCTTTCATGCAGTAATCTGTGGCAAAAAGCGGCGTTAAAGCACTATACTATCCTAAAATGAGTCTTCTGTGTTCAGAGGGCTAAATGCAGTCAAAAGTGGGATTTATTACCACACAAAAAAAAACACTGGGTAAGCGCTGGTGGAAAAAGCGGCTGTAATTTCAGCCTGTTTGGTTGGGGTGGTACTTGTTTGATCATAATGGACCAATGAGGTGGGCCCTGGACCATTCTATCAGCAAATAAGGCCTGAGCACATAAAATCTTCCAGTTTGTGCCCTGATGCCCACATGATCACATTTAGCATTTCAAAGACCATAGAAGTCTTACGGAATTGATTTTGTATATATCTGTTTTGTAGTTATTAAAAAATATATTTATTAGACATGGCAATCATTTTAAAAGTCTGAGCTTGAATAGAAGGGAAAATCTTTATTTCATGTTTATTTTGTTATTTGGGCAGAGGGAGTCTTGGATAATGGGCTTTGCTTCAAGGTAAAAATATATTTTGTGATTGCACCACCAAGCATTCTTATAGGTACTTTAATAGCTTTGATACTATTTCATGAACTAAAGTTGCAATACTCTTATCTAAAACTGGTAATACAGTCACTGAAAAGATTACTGTAGATTGCGCTTTTGAAAGTATTTAGGCCCTTTCACTTTTTCCTCATTTTATTGTGTTATAGTGGATTTGTAATTGATTAAATACATATTTTAATGCCCTCAGTCCACACACAATACCCAATAATGACAAAGTGAAAAAAAATGAAATTTGTGCCAATTTATTGAAATATAAATTTTATGAAATATCGCCTGTACTTAACCACTCATACCCTTTGCCATGACATTCCAAAATGAGAAAGTTACTGATATTTATTTTATCTGTGCTTCCATTGCACAGGGTTCCATATTTGCAAACAATACATTTCAGCTTTAAAATGTTCTTATAAATACTTCCCAACATAAGATCTGTCACCTTAAAATATATTTTATTCTGTCAATGTTTCAAAGTAAAATGCAAAACACAACAAAATGTCAGTTTACCAATTGTAATTTAACATAATGAGATAATTGTTTGGGGATTTCAATAATTCTGCAGTTCTGTACACAGTAAATAGGCATTCAGTGGGAATTATTGCAGTCTTTACATAGAAAGTGTGTAATTTTCTTAATAACAGTAGCTCAGACTTTTGTCAGTTTCAGTATTATTTTATTCTGATCTGTGTACAACCTTGCCCGGATGCTAGACAGTGTGTATTTTTGACATATGTCAGGTTACAAGTTGCCACAGACGCTCTAAAATAAAGTCCATCCACATTCATTCCAGCTGCAGGCTTGGGCTTTTCCCTGTCTTGTTAACAAATTTTGTGGGAAGCTAACCTTATCTACAGCCAGGTTTATTGGGTTAGTGAGACCACAACAACCCATGTACTTCTAAATCACTAATGCAGAAGCTGAGTATCTGGGATCCTGAACTCCTAGAAAAATCTGGTTTGGAGCCTTTTGGCATTGATAAAGATTACGATGTTGACCTGGTTGATAATAATTATATTTTTACAGAAGTTCCCTATTCGAGTCCAGAACAACAATAACAGTATATTGTGTCTGTTTCGATGTACGTTGACTCGGTTTACACCTTAGCTTGCATCCTATATCTGAATCATGTCTGTTCACACTTAATCCATGTCTTAATGATCTACACTTCTGGGCACAAGTAGAATTTGGACTCGATCAGGACAAAGCCTGCATGTAGGCGCCATGTGTGAATAGGGCTTACAGTTGCATATCTCAAAAAAATGTTTCTTCATGGGCCTCACGCTCATTGACTAGTAATGTAACAATGGAGGTATCCCAGTCAGTCTGTAAACATTATTTGCCAGTGGTCTTGTCAATGAACTATGATTTTCCAGTAAACACTTACTGCATTATGCTTGGGTGAAAGTGGAATGCTTTTCTTTGGTAAAAGGCCTATTAATGTATAATGCATGGATCTATTAGTCAATTATAAGCAGAAGTAATTAACTGATTACATAATAAAAATAAATAATGAAATGAGATGGTCTTGGACCATTTCTCCAGGTGACCCTCTGATCCTTACAAATGTGTTGGATATTATGCATATGCAATGTTCATAGTGAGTGTAATTGTATGGCTTTTGCCATTGAAATATGTATGGAATGATCTTCAGCTTTGCTGATAAGGTGTAAAATAGCTTTACAGAGTATCTGTTCTGAGCCACTGTCAGTCGCTGTTGAGATTGCATGGATTTCCTTTCACATAAAACCCATTTGGATGTAGCACTTAACTTCATTTTTCTAGACAGCAAGTACAGAAACTTAGACTCAGTCTTTGAAAAATAAGCAGCTCTGATGTTTTTTTCCTACATGTCTTAAAGATGAGCTCCTCCTGTTGAGGAAGTCTATCAAAGAGTCAGAACACAAGTGAAAAAAAGGACAGCACACCCTTAACAAATATATTCTCATCTTAATGAGAAAGTGGATTTAATTCACAGTATGTCTTTCAAAGTCATTCCGCTTACAGTACATATACTGAACAAGCGCATGAAAAGAGTCAAGGGTTGGAGGCTTGGTTTGGTCAGTTGAGAAAAAAGGTATTTATTTTTATGGTAACTGGTGCATTTTTCTTTCAGCATGGCCCTTGTTAAAACATTGGAAAAGGAAACAGGACCAATGAAATTACACTGAAGCCACAGTGGTTTGAGAGAAGAGGAGTTTTGATTTATTTTAAGGACAGGAAACCAGCCACTTCTCCTCTCCCGGACAGCATAGACCCAGTGAGAAGATTCTTTCTAATCCAGGGCAGTTTCTCTTTTGAACAGAGTCTCAGAAATAAATGAGAGAGATTAGGGTCTAAAATGATCCTGTAAAACTCCCTTCCTGAATCTTTTAGCATCTGCATTCTGCCGAAATTGGTGGTTTTCCTGAGCATTTGTCGTAGATCCTTAAAATAGCTGCAGTGCTCAGATTTATCTACTGTTGTCAAGAGTGGGGGCCAAAGTGAGCAAAAGATAAATATCAGAGTCCTTGAATTAATGTGATATCTCTTTTGTTCTGGTCCAGCTTGTCTGGGATGCATTAAATTGGAACTAAGAGACTAACTTCCGTTTTTCATATAGCCCCCTATCGCTCTGGTAAAAACGCCCAGGAAAAGAGCAGCACAGGTACCACGTAATATTAAACCAAGCCGTCCAACACTCACGCCACGTAAAATGCATCACTGCATGCATAATTGCATTCATACATAACCCAATCATTTTGGCATTTCGAAGTAGCCATGAAACTATCAGGATGAACATTGCATGGAAACCACTAGCACAGCATCAGAGCAATGTACAGTAAATATACACATAATGTACAGTGAAAACACCCTTACAGCCTTCTCCAACTGGGACCAGTCACCCACATCCCATTGTATTGTCCAGGAAATTTACAAGCGTTGATAAAAGCTGTGTGGAAGTGAAACACTTCTATCGCAATAACTGAATGGCCTGTACAATCATTTGAATGGAAGATATCCAAGAGAGAAGGAAGGGAGTGGAATCTAGAGCAAGAGATAGGGGAGGGTGATGGGGGAGGGCGGGAGAGATGAGAAAGAGGGAGTAAAGAAAGGTGAGCCACTGCATTGCATCAGGTCAAGAAGACAAACTGCACTCCTTTTTTCCGGGGGTTCTCAAGTCGCGGAGGATTTTCACATCCCCGCTGAGTCTGAAATAGATGCACAACTCTTCGATTTTCCTGGGCTTTGCCAAGTCATCATGGCTTAGGCAGAATCTAGGACCCTCCCTCGGATGAGCCTTGATGGACAGCTGGCTCTCTCTCTGGGGGGTGGTTGTAAGGTTCAGATCATCTTTTTTCCACACTTCTTTCCCTTTTACTTGATAACCTTTGGAAAGTGTCCGCTATCGATGAAGATCAGGTTTTGATCATTCCTGTCCAGGCCAATAGTTTTCTGGTCAAGGTCACGAAGTCAGTAACAGTATCTACACCTTGTGAACAGTTGCAGTCAGTTAGGATCTGACTTGGACAAGACAGCGCACATATATTAGAATGCAGCAGAACTGCATCTGGTCATTGTGGTTGGATGTGTAGTATTGATGTTTGTGTCTCTGGAAGCATAATCTCCTTTGATTTCCATTACAGCACACCCACATGGTTACAGACACTGACAATGTAAAAGAGAGGCTCATTAGGGTTTCTCATTGGTTGGAACAACATGGGTGTGGCAAACATTGTCCTTTCCACTAAACCATGCCATGCTCTGGACAGGGTAAATATAGGATCATTCTAAAGTTCTAACATTCCATTTCAGCTTTCAGACAGAAAAGTATTGCACCTCACACGTTTCTGGTGTACATGAATCCCACTTTTATTTTTCAACAGAAAAGGTTTTTTTTCAGGTTTATTTTGGTTACATTGAAAACCATTCTGTGAAAAACCGTAGCACCAGAGCAGATACTTATTGCCCATTCTAGATTGTTAAAAATGTCATTTTGTGCTATTTTGGAGTAAGGATCAATTGTGATTGTGGAGAAACATTTTCGTCCATTATATAAAAAGACTAGCACTTTATTTATTTTTTCCAGTAATTTGCGAAATAAAAAGAGAATAAATTTATATTTATATCCTTTCATTTAAATCACAACAAATACATTTAAAGCAAAATAATTGGGCGGCATTTAGCATAATTCAAGCAGGGAATCAGCTTTCTTGATGAACACTAGTATATATTTATATTTATATATTTATATGTATACATATATGTTTATGTACAAGTATGGCACTTGATAACACGAAAGCAAGAAAACACTTCTCACAAATGAAAGCAGTGGGCGCTTTGGTGTATAAATTAAGGAAGTCACAGACGTTAGCGTTGCAGCAAATCCACCAGATACTGTTTTGCAAGTCAGCTATAGGCTATAGCAATGGAATGATTACATACGTTAAGGTCAGTGGTGCGAACATAGGCAACAAAAAAGAATGAATGATGCGAATGTATTTAAATTAGGTTGATCCATCAAAATGTTTGGATTTATTTAGACATATGCCTAGATACATCTGGAGATTAGATTCCCCGTCGAACACATAACTAGTGTTTTGTGTCGCTTCCATAGGTTGGTGTTAATTATTTTTTAAACACCTTCAGTAGCACGTATCGGGTTAGGTTTGGCTGCCCGGTGTTCACCTCTTAGTGCAATTTGCATTTACTCTCTTCAAGTACAGTAGATCAGCCCATAAAGAGTAAATACGTGAACACGTGACATGATCTATATTTAGCGCTTTACAGAGTATAAACTTTGCTAAAAAGTTGCATCAGTGCAATGTAATAAATAAGTTGTCAAACGTGTAATCCACGTTTGGTACTGGAGTCCTTAAAAGACAAATCAAAAATCATCCCACTCTTTTAAGTCATTAAACGGATGTGGCGTGAAGAGCTGCCCACCCCGTGTTTAGCTTTGTTTAATCTTTACAAATCACACATGGTCCCATCTTTAACACTCTCCATAAGCTAAACATAAGCAGAGTCACTGGATTGAGTGCGACCGAAATTAGGCACACTCATTCGGGGCAAGTCCTTATTTCTAATTTCATATATTGACTTTCTTCTTGCCTGCACTCCTCGCACGGCCGTTTTGATTTTCTTCCACCCCAAATGATTGAGTTCTGCCAGATTCAGCAACACACAAAAGCCACTGACCGCGAACATGAAGACTAGAAACACGGTCTTCTCTGTTGGTCTGGAAACATAGCATTCGACATCTTTTATACAGGGGTATCGATCACATTCGTACACCGACGGGACGTTGAATCCGTACAAGAAATATTGACCCACTAAAAACCCTATTTCCAACGCGTTTCTGAAAACCACTTGAATGATGTAAAATCTCGAGATACCCTCTTGCCGCCTCATTTTCGACTTCCCAGTAGTTCTCATGGCTGAATTGGGGATCTCTTTGACTTCCAAGCAGTCTGGTTCGGCTTCTTTGGTGGAGTTCTCAGTGTTTTGAAGTACTCCGTTCACAATGGTGTTTTTAATCTTTTTGCTGTCGTCTCGTTTCATTGAATCTTGATCCTTATCCAGGGTCAAAAACACGGTGGAGTACCGTCTCTCCTTCTGTTTCGCAGACTGATGCACGGAGTATGTGATAAAACATAGACTCGGGGTGCATACCATTATGATCTGGAAAACCCAAAATCGAATGTGTGAAATTGGGAATGCCTTGTCGTAGCAAGCCTGGTTGCAGCCCGGTTGTAAGGTATTACAAACAAACATTGTTTGCTCGTCATCATAGACTGTCTCTCCAACTATTGCTACTATTAGAATCCGGAAGATCACCACGACAGTAAGTAGTATCCTAAAAACAAACAAAAAAACAATGCATCAATATATAGTCTGTAAATTATTTTCATTTAGTGCAAGCAAGTACACGTAGTCTGCTTGCAGATTGGTTTGACTACAGTGACACTGTAAGTAGACGCGTGTTTGGGAGCTGTCCAGTGCTGAAGCGAACGGTCTTTGCTTGGGTCACGCTAGGCTTGCTCCTAGGAAGGCGGTTTGTATGCTATGTGTTGTGCTTTGTTAAATTCATGTCAAAGCGCAATTTTGAGATATTTTTGTGTTTTCTGGATTACTTAGTTATTCATGTTAATCAGTATTTGTGTTTAGGCGGAGCAGGCAATAGCGCCCGGTCTCTGCTACTCATAGCACGGCACAGCCACCCATTCTAGCACCAACAGCCATTAAAAAATGCACATCTGTAGTTATTGCAGTTGACATTTTGTCTCTTACCTCCCTATCATAGTGGAGTGCTGCTGGACAGCAGCCTCCAGGAGCCTCTCTAGTATGGTCCATTCCCCCATTGTTGTTCATCCGGAGAAGGCGAGAGCCCACGGCACCCTGCACGAACTCCAACCAGATTTGTGGAAAATATTTCCCCGGGTTTATGGTTGTTGTCACTCCCCAGAGGCTCCGAGGTTATCTGGCAAATGCATTGATTACGAGCCCGCAGCTGTTCCTGCCCTCCCTTGCGCGCAACGCAAAATTATTATTTGCGGTGGACCAAAGGGTCGTGCAACGCTGCTACACTTTCTCGTCGTCGTGCAGAATCTGAAGGGCTGATTACTATAAGCCCTCCTATTTTCGATCGCCAGTTCAGGTTGATGGCTCGTGCGCTGTGTCTGGATGGAGGGAGGTTGGATTTAATGTCTTGCCAGTGTTAATCCGCCTTTAAGTAGTCCCCTCCCTGCGTCACGCGCAGACAGGTTGGTGGAGCGCTGCCAAAATACCAGGGTTTCTCATTTTCAATATTCGACGAATGCAACCCGGGGACGGCGGACAAGATTAATCTCTGATAAAATGATTAGTGATAAGCTCAATGCACCGGCGTGTTTCTAGTTTACAACACATCAAAACTGCTGAGCCAGATCGAATTGTAACCGGTTGCGTGCTCAGTGTTATAGAGGGGTTGGGAGAGGGGTTGTAAATGCGCGGTGTCCTAAGCCCGCATGTCAAGACATGGCGCCCTGCTATTTTTCCGGTGCCACTTTTATGGCTTACAGTTGTTGCTGTTTTTATTGTTATCGTGAAAATGCCAGCCATAAAGTATCTGTCCTTGAGTGCCGATGTCAGTGCACGTTCTGAAGCTATTATTTTCACCGCAAGATAATGTGAATATACTGTGATTAATTGAAAGTAAAAGTTGCATTGAAGTTTCTAATCGCTTTAAGGGGTTGCTTGCCTAGGTGGTGGCTTAAAATATCTGTATTCACCCTATTTCGTTGTTAGACATGATGAACATAATAATGTACCCCAAATTGTTTTTTTTTATTGGTGTCAATTCACTGAAAAATAAAACTGAAATTTCTAATATACATAAGAATTCTGACCCTATGACATGACTCTACAATCTGAACTCAGACACATTCTGTGTCCTTTGATCATCCTCAAGTTGTCTCTAAAGCTTGATTGGAGTCCGTCTGTTATAAATTCAATTAACTGGACATGATTTTGACAGTCACACAATTGTCTATAAGAGGTCCCACACTTCAGGGGACTCTCCACAGATCAATACAGAATTATGTCAAAGGTTACAGAATAAATTGTTAAAGCATAACGGGCTCTGTTGTTGTGAATGGAAGATGTTTGGAACCACCAAAGCTGTAACCGGGTAAAAGGAGCCTTGGTTACGGAGGTGAACCAGAAACCAATGACCACTCTTCACAGTTTTTCAGCCATCACTGCAGTACTCCATCAGTATGGCCTCTATGGTAGAGTGGCAAAACAGAAGCTACTCGGTAATGAAAGACACATACCATGCAGCCTGAAGGACTCTGAGCATGAGGAACAATATCATCTGGTCTGATGAGACCAAAATCAAGCTAATAGGCCTGAATGCCAGGCGCAACGTCTGATGAAAACAAGGTACGGCTAATCACAGAGGGTGGAGCATGGTGGATGCTTCTCAGCAACAGCACCTGGGAGACTTGTCAGGACTGAGGGAATGATGAACAGCTGGGAGACTTGTCAGGACTGAGCGAATGATGAACAGCTGGGAGACTTGTCAGGACTGAGCGAATGATGAACAGCTGGAAGACTTGTCAGGACTGAGGGAATGATGAACAGCATGGAGACTTGCCAGGACTGAGCGAATGATGAACAGCTGGAAGACTTGTCAGGACTGAGGCAATGATGAACAGCTGGGAGACTTGTCAGGACTGAGGCATTGATGAACAGCTGGGAGACTTGTCAGGACTGAGGGAATGATGAACAGCAGGGAGACTTGTCAGGACTGAGGGAATGATGAACAGCTGGGAGACTTGTCAGGACTGAGGGAATGATGAACAGCTGGAAGACTTGTCAGGACTGAGGCAATGATGAACAGCAGGGAGACTTGTCAGGACTGAGGGAATGATGAACAGCTGGAAGACTTGTCAGGACTGAGGCAATGATGAACAGCTGGGAGACTTGTCAGGACTGAGGGAATGATGAACAGCTGGAAGACTTGTCAGGACTGAGGGAATGATGAACAGCAGGGAGACTTGTCAGGACTGAGGCAATGATGAACAGCTGGAAGACTTGTCAGGACTGAGGGAATGATGAACAGCTGGGAGACTTGTCAGGACTGAGGGAATGATGAAGATTGCAGAATAAAGAGATGGCCACAAGAAAATCTGAAGCCCTATCAGAATTGACAGGGCTTTAGACTTGGGAGAATATTAATCTTTTAGCCTGACAACACTAAACTGGCTTCAGGACAAGTCTGTGAATTGTCTTGGCACCAATTTCTAAAAACCTTCTCTTGGTCTTTATGGGGTTTTAGGTGTAGATTGATGGCAAAAAAGTGTAATCTGTTTTTAATTATGTCTGTAACACAGCAACATATGAAAAAAGAGCAGGGGTCAGAATCCCTCCCAGAGGCAATGCAAATGTACCTTTCTACCTGATCTTGGGAACATGGACTAGAGTGAGGAATCAAGTGACAGGCATGGTTAATGAATGAAATCATGGCTTATCCCACGTGACTGTGTGAGGGAATGGGAGATTGAGTTCAGCAGGAGGGGATGCTCCGTAAACTATTTTGAATAATAAAGATGTTGGTGGTTTTAAGGTCATGGGGATAATTGAGTTGCATTTCAAGCCTCAATGAGACAATGAACAATGTGTTGTCGGTCCCAGGGTCTCATTTATTTATAAACCTATACAAATCAACATATCAATTGCACTTGAGTGTAAACAAACCAGTCCAAGAAGACAATACATGAAAGTTTGCTTTTGCCTGGACCTGAGACTGGGACAAAGCAGGCGTAATTGTGAGGTGAAGGAGATGGAGGGGTGAAGTAATTAGAAGCACTTCCGGTGGACAATGGAGGGGCCAGCCTCGTCATATTCCTGCTTGCTGATCCACATCTGCTGGAAGGTCGAGAGGGAGGCCAGGATGGAACCGCCGATCCACACGGAGTACTTCCTCTCAGGGGGAGCAATGATCTACAAACAAGTCGATTAGTGGCCAAAGGTCTAACTACACCATGTTTGGTTACATTTATATTACGATTGTTAAAGCTACAATCTGTATTTTCTCTAAATATTTTCATACTCTTAACAAACTATAAAAAAACACAAAAACAGTACATGCTTGCTAAAGTTAAGAATAGGGTAACAATAAGTGTGAGCGTAAGGGTTAACAAAATTGTTGAGGTTAGGGATAGGATGAGGTTTAAGGTAAGTGATAGGATGAGGTTTAAGGTTATGGATGGGATGAGGTTCAAGTTTAGGGATGAGATTTAAGATTAGGTAAAGGATGAGTTTTAATGTTCAACAAAATGTTATTGATAGTCTTTAGATAGTTTGTGAAGGATTTACAGATTCACTATCCAAATAAAGTGTTATCCAATGTATTTATAAATGTGTGATTATTTTCTGTTTTTGTATACATAAAATATGTAATACAATTCTGATAGTCCATCTGTAGATGCTTTAAAGACAACCTAGTACAAACTTTTCGTGACAGTTTAACAATCTCTAACAAACTCACTTTAACAATCTCTAACAAACTCACACAAACTTTTACAGAATATTTACAGAACGACTCTCTGTCTACACATGGATCCTCCAGATAGTCTAAATAATCTATGACACAATTTATGTAATAGACCAACAGATGAAATAGACAAGACAATAGAATACTTGTAAATTCCCTCAACTGTTTCAGAAGTACATTGTAGTAAATCATTGATTTACAACAACAATCAAATAGCAATTGGTCAAAATCAATGTCACCTTGATCTTCATGGTACTGGGGGCCAAAGCTGTGATCTCCTTCTGCATGCGGTCTGCAATGCCAGGGTACATGGTGGTGCCACCGGAAAGGACATTGTTGGCATACAGGTCCTTACGGATGTCAATGTCACACTTCATTATGCTGTTGTAGGTTGTTTCGTGAATGCCTGCAGATTCCATACCTGTTCACCAAAAGATAATGCTCTTTCTCAGTTTGAGCCAGCCCTTTCTGAATAAATAGTTCAACCTCTACTGGCCATCAACTGGAAAAACAGCCAGACAGTTGGCTGCAAACACTTATACAATGGTATATATGCGGTTCTGCTTCACATCAGGGAATTGTATTTGAAAAGCACTAGGCTATCTTAGCCAGAAAACTTCAATGAACACACAGAACGGTCTATGATTGAAATGTTCTGGTTATTAATGAAATTTGAATCCGAATACGAGTTTAGTTATCATTGTATGGACATAAGGATAATTCATTGATCCTGCTTTGTGAAAATACCCACAAGCTATTCTACCCTATATAACAGAGACTCTCTAACAAAGTCAGACTCATTCACAAAATGTTTATGTTACTCTTTAGTTATCTTCACTGAACAGAACTCTGTGTACTAGACCAGTAATACTTACCAATGAAGGACGGCTGGAAGAGAGTCTCCGGGCAACGGAACCTCTCGTTACCGATGGTGATGACCTGTCCATCGGGCAACTCGTAGCTCTTCTCCAAGGAGGACGAGGAGGCAGCGGTGGCCATCTCATTTTCAAAGTCCAGCGCAACGTAGCACAACTTCTCTTTGATGTCGCGCACAATCTCACGCTCAGCTGTGGGGTTTCAAGCGGCTTTTCATATAAATATTGATAAACTTGGTTAACATTTGTGTCATATTTTTGCACATGATTATACTTTTCATCGGGCTAAAATTTCCTCTGTCAAGCTGTACGTATCGCGTCCCATTAGTTACCAGTAGTAACAAAAGAGTAGCCACGCTCAGTCAGGATTTTCATGAGGTAGTCTGTGAGGTCGCGACCGGCCAGATCCAGGCGCATGATGGCGTGGGGAAGAGCATAACCCTCATAGATGGGCACGTTGTGGGTCACACCGTCACCAGAGTCCAGCACGATACCTAGAAGAGTGTTACCAACATGTTAGCATTAAATAAGTCTTCACTGGCTGCCTAGACTGAAGACTTCATGTTTACCCATCGCGGCTCACCTGTAGTACGCCCGGAAGCGTAAAGCGACAGCACGGCCTGAATAGCCACGTACATGGCGGGTACGTTAAACGTCTCGAACATGATCTGGGTCATCTTTTCCCTGTTGGCCTTGGGGTTGAGGGGGGCCTCAGTCAACAGGGTGGGGTGCTCCTCGGGGGCCACGCGCAGCTCATTGTAGAAGGTGTGGTGCCAGATCTTCTCCATGTCATCCCAGTTGGTGATGATGCCATGCTCGATGGGGTACTTCAGGGTCAGGATACCTCTCTTGCTCTGGGCCTCGTCTCCAACATAGGAATCTTTCTGACCCATACCGACCATGACACCCTGGGAAAACCCAAAGATAGCCTTGAATCAGTGTGATATCACGTGGTATCTCATGTCCAACTCATACGGCTAGCCAAGGTTCCATAGTTCTGTTGTAATCTTAGAGACAATAATAACCCTGTTTTCACATAGCAGCAGTCTACCATACCTGGTGACGTGGGCGACCCACAATGGAAGGGAAAACAGCGCGCGGTGCGTCATCTCCAGCGAAGCCAGCCTTTACCAGGCCAGAGCCGTTGTCGCACACCAAAGCAGTAGTCTCTTCATCGTCACACATGGTGTCAGCTCTGACAGTGCCAGTAGAATGATACCATCACTCAGAATTCAGCGCACGCTATTACGCTTTCATTAATTGGCATAATACATTTAATACTCCAATCAAAAAAGCTAGTAATTAGGTATGTAAAGCAACTCATACTCTTTTACTCATAAAAGAGTTAATGGGCTAATTTATACATTGATATCAGAACAAAAAATATATATAATTATTTATTTTATTGACATTTATTTAATTTAGCAGTTGAAATATGATGTGGATGTAACTGCGATGTAAGTATTTTATTCTTGGGCCCAATTCAATCTCACATATATTGCATACTACAACTTTAAGCCAATCAAAATACAGTGATGTACAAAATTCTAAAGTATTTTTCAAACCAGTATACAACAGGTAGGATACCAAAATAACGTTCATGGTTTTAACTACATTGGTAACAAGTTTGTAATAGCAATTAGGCACGGCAGAGGTTGGTGGTATGTCCACAACACTACGGCAAATAGCTGCATCCTGGCACTCTGCATTGTTTTGTGCCTAAAAACAATCCATCCAATGTACATCATATCTTGGGGCCTTATTGAAAACATAAGACATTGCATAAATTCTAGCCTTATAAAAACATTAAACATTTTCTGTAAATCAGCAGTAAGGGAGCGTTTGAGAGAACAACGCATGCCCTCAACATTTTAATTTCAGTCTGCATCACACTAATTAGCAGCTTAATCCTACATCATCATCTATTATCTGGGGTCTGTAAACAAGGATAAAATATCCAACAACCGGAAAACACCACATGGGATTGAGGGAAAACAGTTAAAAGATGTGTTAGTGTTTGGGGAAAATAACTATAACACAGTTCTAGTTAAAGGATGCCAAGTGATTAGTTGCGGTGGAGAGCCTTCCATTGAGAAAGCTTGCCAATCAAGTTAGCATAGTCCTCAATTCAAAAATACTTCCTACTTCTTCTCAATCTTGACTCAATCTAGCTACTCACCAGTTTAGCACCGTGCCCTGGACCTAGAGTGTAAAAACAGGGTTAGGAGCTGTGAGGACGCGTTGATTTATACAGTCTGAGTGGGCCGCGAGACCCCCGAGGGTGAAGAAGTGCACCACCTTGTCCTTATTTGGTATGTCCTGCACCATTGACAAGCGTGAGCCCATTAATGGAACGGTGAGAGTCCCATGCATGCATCTGTGCCCGCTATCCATGTAGGGAGGGGAGTGGGGAGGAGGAGGGAAGGTCATTCCTAGACTGCAGTGGCGTTTGGGCATTATTGGTTGTTCTTGTGTTAAATTTTTCAGAAATAGGAAATGTTCAACTTTTAGAAGGGAAAATATATATTGGTCAGGATCTGCCACTTAAATTCCTGTAAGGTGTATAATTTCATATGGTCAACTAATCCTCAAATACTAAACCAGGTGGACCTGGGCATAGGATTTTTATTACAAACTAACACAGTACAAAGGGATTTCAGGATCACATAATATATATAAAAGTAAATGAATACAATAATCATAAAAAACCTCTTGATGACAGGTTTTTATATTATAAATATTTCATAGCTTATTTCACATAGAAGTTGATAACACAGAGGGGCATGATAAAAAATGCTTGATGATTTTTTTAAGGTAATGGAGAGCCTTACATTTATTTAAATGTTGTTATAATCCATACTTTAGTACAATTCCCTGAGACAAAAAAGGCCCTGCATTTAAGGAATGACCATGCAGCTAGACTATGGACAATAGGCTACACACATCGTTTCCAACAGATGTCAAATACCAGTATAGAAGACCATGACTGAAATAAACAGCCTATCAATTACAGACAGCAAAGTCATTGATTCCATATTGTCATTGAATACATATGTCCTGTGAATGCAACTTCCTGGACATTACCTTATTAATAATATTTTTGATTTGGAAATTAAACAAACAGCAATAATTGTTTATTAGTTCATTGATTGTAAGAATGATAAACAGTTTATTTCCTGGTGATACACTTGTAGGCTACTATGACAGTGAATCAATTAAACTGTATTTACATAGCACATTTATTACAACGAATGCTTAGCAAAATATCAATATCAATCATTAAATAGCTGCCAAAGATAAAACACAATACGTCCCTCTGCAAATTATATTGGGCCAAAATGTATGGAAAAATGTAACTTTCCTGTCAAATCATATTAAACATTTACATGTTATGCCATTAATTACGTTATTTGCTACAGTAAAATGATCCCAGACAATAACGACTAAGAAAAAAAGGTGAAAAAGTGAAGCACCAAATCTTAGACCTCTAGTAACACAGCTGGTGAGAGCAGTTGCTTGACATTATCAGAAACAGACATTCCTAAACCGACATATCTGGATTTTCTTTAAGCAAAGTGATAAGTCAGTTATTGAGGCAGTAAGAAGAAACTGGAAGAAATTATTTTGAAATATATGACTTAATTGAACCAGTGTTTATGGTATAGACATGTGTAACCTGACAAAGTAGATTAGGTGGACTGCATTAATAAGAGCTATTTCAACTGTGGAGCTCATGCATTTGGGTGATGCCATTAGCATAAATCAATAATCACTGCCATATTCATTATGTATTATTTAATGATAATGAACAAATCATTTTCTAAAAGTAGTAGCTGTTTTATAACTATAGTATTCTGGCAATATGCCAAAATGCACTTGAATACATGCATAATAGTGTTTGATTAATTCTGTAAGCATGTATTTCTGTTGTACAGAGACGCACTGATAATTTTGTTCTCAGAAAATGGCTGGAAAATATGTTTGTTGTAAAACAATTAAACATCAGAATCTAAGAATATGTTTCAGTGATTACCATTTTATGTGTGTGTGCTGAATTACTATTGTAGATTTGCCAGTGCTAAAAAGACAGGACATTACAGATGACAAATTGCACTGCCCGTGCTCTTGAAAAAGAGAAAGAGCAAGTTGTTCTAAAATAACACTGGCTGAAAGCATCGGAGAGGTCATAAAGAAGGAACACAAAAGGGCACAACGAGCCATGAATCATATGCTTCTGTCACCCGACCCCAAGCCATCGCCCCCTCTCTGTGACTCTCTGTTTTTATATTACGTCCTAATGAATACAGGCCTGGCCTGCTTTTGTCATCATTCTGCCCCCATTTTCAAACATTGTCGTCTATTTAGTTCGGCTAAAAGGAATTCTCCTTTCTATCTGAAAAATCCTTTCCGAGTTGAGAAGGGTATTACAACTTTGTAAATGTGGAGAGGATCGTAAGAGCAGGGCACCCGATGGTGTGAAATGCTCGTGGCAGTGTCAGGTTGGGGGGAAGAGACACTTTGGAAGCAGCTCAAATATTCAAATACCAAGACTCCTATATCAGCAGTAGCCATTGAGTTTAAATAAACACAATCATATTTCCTGCATCATTTTCTGAATTACATATCTCAAAAGAGAAACTGTATATTTTTTAGGACGGAATTCATAAGCATGGGGCAAAACTGTTGAGAAAAAGTGGGTCAGTTTGATTTAAAAACAATAATTCCTGTAGAGACACTACTTTGCACTTAAAGACACCATGGAGTACATCATTCGGAATCATTTCCATACACAATATATTGGGCATGCCACATTTGATAAAAAGCCAGTCACTGTTTATGTGTTTCAGCAGTTAATCAAAACTGGTTTTATTGAAATGCTATGTAACCACAGTGTCCTCTCACTCACAATGCCTTCTGGAATGTAAAAAAAAAAAAAACATTGAAGGGGAACAACAGCACATAAGGTTTTTAACTTAAATCCAAAAACACATTTGATAGAACTTTATATATTTTTGTGAAATAACAATTTATCTACATTAAAGCAAATGTTCTGTCAAAGCAAAATCACAAAATAGGGTACGTCTAATAATTATTGTTACATATGCTATATACATTTTGTGTGATACATGTCAGTTTCTGGTTTTCAAGCTTACCTAATTTACGTCTCTTCCAAAGATGGCTTACTGCACATGTGCAGGGCTCCCCTGCTCTACAGTTCTACTAGCAAAACACGTTGCATTTTAAATAATCACATGAATGTAAAATTCTACCGGCTACCATATAATGACACTGACCACTGGAAGAAATTAATTGCAGCCATACAAATCCAGCTGTCTGGTTTTGTACATTTGATTTTGAGTGAAAATGATGCTTCCTATGTTCTTTGAAACATTAGCTAGTTAATGATGCTTTTGTGTTTTATGCTATTATCTGTGGCCTGTATTTATGCTAATGACATGGCTTGTGTTTTCATTACAGTTAATAGTGTTTCTAAAAATGACATCATCAAATGGAGTAACAAAAAAATACTTTTGTTTGACCCAAAATCCTATATTAATTATTTGTAGTTTTACAGAAGTAAACCAACAACCATCAGATCGACCTTTGGTTTCCGCTAAAACTGTTGCATGTTTCACTTTCTCAGTTAGAAATGTTTCCTCTATGTGTTCAGGTGGAAATAAATATGGCTGCACAATAGATGACAACTGTCCACGTTACTAGATGAGGCAGCGTTGTAACATGCCATTTTTCTAGTCAGTCAAACCTCGCTAAACACTACTGTCTAGAAAAAATACAACCTATGTGTTTCATGACGTGGGTTTCCCCAGTAGATCTGCCATGCGTGCAACTACTGCACACATGTGCAGTAAGCCTACAAGCTGTCTTTGAAAGAGATGTTGGAAAAGGTCAACTTGAAAATCTGCAACTGACATTTATCACAGAAAATGAATACAGTGCCTACCAAAAGTATTCAACCTGGTGGTCTTTACACATTTCATTGTTACAACATGAATTCAAACTGGATTTAATTAGGTTAAATATTGATTATTTTCTGTTCAGCATTTAATGAATAAAAAAAAGTTCACTTTGACATTATGGTATTGTTTTGTATCGATCAGAATAAAATGATCACAATAAAATGTGAAAGTCCAAGGGAGAGCATACTTTTCAGGACCATTGTAGGGCATGTACAACAATTGACTAGGGATCCCAAGTTACAAACATCTGATTTTCACATAGATAATGGTTATTTCACAATTTTGTATCAATGCGCTAGCCCAACCCTGCTCCTCCTGAGTGACAGTTGTGTGCGTATGGAAACAGTCCATCAATTTGGTTTAAGTGATTTATGAACTGGGACACATTACCAATATTTGCCATTGTTCCCTTGTAAACACACTGCACAATAAAACATTTGTGGAATTCTAAAAAAAATATTACGTTTTGCCGTTGGCCTCTTAACCTGTAGAAGGTTTTGTTCGCACAATAGACATGAGTATGTACAGAACAAAACATGAGTTGGGAGATTCCAACCCACAATTCTGTGAAATATAATGTGTTTAAAAGCTTACGAAGAGCACTGAAAAAAGAAAACATTGAGCTGATGAGCAATTGTTTTTATTTGTATAAAACATTCAAAGTGTTCTCTTAGTGAAAAAAGTGTTTTTTAATAAAAAGGTTTGTTCTAAAATAAGGATACAGTAGATAGAATGTTAGACAAAGACTAACCACTAGTGTATCTCACCAAATCAGTGCCTTTATTAATTATGAAAGAGCTGGTATGCCTACAAGTATAAATATATTAATCAAGTATGATAAAACCAGGTTGTCAAGGAAAAGCAAATTGACTCCTAATGTATAATTCTGCACTTATTTCCATAAATCTTGTTTTTTCTCATAACTTTGCCTGTTTAACACCTTACTTATTCTGTATGTAAACCTATTGTGTTTTTCTGCATGTATATAATGAACAGTAACATGTATGTTTGAGCAGAAGACAGCGGCAGCTTTAGCCCTTGGGTTAGACAGGCTGACAGAAGAGGATGATATGGAGCAACACACATAGGGAAGGGGAAAGGGAAATTGGAAAAGATGGATTCCTGCCGGAGAAGAACTGTATAAATGCCAAGTAAAATCCCCTTTGGGTTGGAAACACACATTCTCTTGCTGTCTTTGTCTTCTCACAGCCACAACCACAAATTCACAAACAAACATACAGTGACTAGTAGAGGTTATAAAGCGAGACTTACCTCATGCATAAATACATTACAAACTGCCATTGAAACCTCCCATCAGAAAGCCTGATCTACGGTATACTGAATCTGGACATGTCAAAAGGTGGACATGTGATGCAGTGCAACGGTCCAAAGCTCAACTACAACAACAAAAATGCTGTGTTGATTTTAGAATATTAAAATTTTGGCATACTTTTACAAGGGGAATGGAATTACATTGTGAAATATTGTTCAAGTAATATTATCCTTGAAATACTTTATTCTGCATATTTGAAATGCATGTCTATAAATTTAAAGTAATTTAATTTCTCCAGCAACAATCATAGCTCTTGACCAAAAAAAGTGCTTTGTTGTTCTTCGAATCCTCTTCCCCTATGAACTTTTGTCATAGCATTTAAACATTGTGCATTCCTAAAAGTTTCCACTTACCTACATATATTTTTTATTTCCTCTAGGAAACTTTAATGCAATTCACCCATTATGCCAAATTCTAAGGGGAGTTCATTAGGTCTTGTGTATTATCACCCAGGGTAAAGAATTCCCTACGCAGAAGCCCAAACTTTAGAAATGATCATGTTTTTTTTCATAATACATTGCTAGGGGATTTAATGTGTCACAAGGTTCATTATACATTGCATTCGACGATGAAAAAAATTAATGTCACATCGTTGACGTTTTTCCCAACACATTGCATTCAATGGGAAAAATGTCACCTCAGAATCCCTTTAACTTTCTAAGTACATTGACACCAGACAGAATTTTGGTGTAAAGGTCCAGCTATTGGTAGACCACATACAGGGCAGAATACACAATACGGTGTGACTACCCAAAATCAACATAAAGATGTTCTGCGACTTGTTGTAAAAGTGGAGCTGTCGAGCCAAAGATGATCCATGAAAATGGTATACGGTCATATCATCAAAACCCCTCGCTTTCAAACTTGAAATGAAATGGCTACCTGAAGCATGATAGAGATTCTACTGATAGAATACACAAATATTAAAACCTATTACACATGCAGCACACAATAAGAGATAGAAAAATATATTTTGTTCATTGGAAAAATCCTAGACTCCATCTTAAACATATTACATTATGTATGCTAAGTTGAGAGTATAGTTGAGAGTAGCTATGTGGGGTGAAAGAATACCTGTGGTCCTATAAATGATATTGCAGTCCTAGGATCAGACACTGTATATGAGTGTGTGAGAAGATAACATGACATAGTACAGAGTTATTTGTAAGGACGGGAATTGCCTGCGACATCACAAAATGATATTACCTCTCCGTGGGGTGACGACATGGTATGTTACTCAACTGTCACAAATCTATTTTAATTCGGAGTTCCCAACACACTGCACACTTTATCTGCTGTAGAGGAAAAAGGGCGGAAAACCAATTAGCTGTGAATAAAAAAAACAGCTTTGGCGCAGTAACAGCAAACTAGTGCAAACATAATATCGAGTTATTGTCAAAACGATAATCAAACAACATATCAAAACTAAAACCACAATATGTCAATATAGTTTTCCTTCATCCCAAATAAATTGGATTGCTGAGTGCCATCTTTTTTTACTTCCCCCAAGTCTCCTCCCAGCGAGTCATGCAGGCCTTTTTCCATCTCACACCCAAATTAAATATTCACTAGACTTCCTCTCTCATTCCCTCTGTTCTCTGTCTTTCTCTCAGCATCTTACACTCACACTTTTTCTCTTCCGTATCTCTCTCTCTCACTCACTTGCTTTCTACCCTTTCTACTTCCCTGTCTTCCTCTTACTCTTCTTCTCTCTCTCAAGTACCGTCTCTCAGCATGATACTGTCAGCTTGGCTTCCAAGCCTAGGCAGCCCCCGTCAACTGAGCTTAACCCCCTGCCAAGACATCTGGAGGACTAAAAAATACAAGAAACTTTTTAAAATGTATTAAAATCAGGCAATTTTTAGCAAGATGTTTTATGCCCTGAGGATTTTGGGGCGGAGAGTTGGCAGAAAAATATGCACCCTAACTAGGTCTCATAAGGAACTGAATATTTCACGATCATTTTGGGAAGGGTCCATGTTTTTCCTAAGAAATGCTTGCAAGGAATAGATCTTGCCATTTAAAAAAGCAAGAGAGAATTATTGTCACTGTCTGTATCACTGAATTGTGAGAGTGAGAAAATTAGGTTAAATAGCGATTTGGAATGAATATGAAATATTCATGATTCCAATTTGAATACTTCAATCTGCAAATGCACAGCCCTCCTGGATTTATTGACTGAATAGGACACACTCAGCAGTGTTTTGGATAATCCTAATAGGAATTTTAGAGTATTGGAACCTGGACTCTTTTTTTAAGTTGATGACATGGCATTGTATCAATCAAAATAAGATTGAAATATTTTTGGGGACAACAGAGCTTAAGGAATGTACCAAACATTTGCAGTACTCAAACTTACATGTCCCACTGTTACAAATGGACTTCTATAGCTCTGATCCTTTAATCAGTGTGCATTTACGCTAGCTTTTATTCTGATTGGTGACTTTCTGCATGATTAATGGTATCAGAATAATTGATAAATGGCCATGGACTATTCCCTACAAGGTAACTTATTGTTAGGTGCTTCAAAAGTTTGAATATTCCTCTATATGGCATTTTCTGATTCAGTAAAGTTCATCCTAAATCATCTCTCCTACATCCTCTCTCGTCTGTCACCTGGAAACTGATAAGTGATTGAGTGGTCAAATAGTAGTAATAAGGCTATTAGTTATGAAGATTGTTCTTCCCGTACAAATATGCAGATTTCATAAAGGACTCTTATTTTTATAACAGATAAATTTTTATAACACCACAACTATGTAGATAGATTATTCTAATTAGTATCAGAAATAAATTCAATGAGTAGATGTGAATCCCAGTAGTCATTGAATGGAGGAAAGTACTTTATAACCATTTGTCAATCAGAACATAAGCCACTCACATGTTTCATATAGTTGAGAAGCTAATGGCCACAAAATCCCAAATAGAAAGTGAAGGAATATCCTGAGAAATTATGATCATTAATAACATTTCACAATAACTAAATATCTATAATAGCGATGAATTGATTTTAAATGGTTTTGCTTGTTCATGTACTAAAATGCTGTTTTGGGATTTATTAACCATGGCCCAATTGACTGCTACTGAAGGAGTACGTTCCAGAAAAACCCACAGTGCACTGTGAAGTCCACTGACAACAGTGAAATGCTTATCAAGTATTTTTTCTCAGAGTTGCCAGGATCTCATTTTGCCTACATAGACTCACATTTTAACTTGAGCATTATAAAAATGTTGTTCAATCAAATAAGCCATATATAGCAAAACTTTTATTCAATTGACTTCCAACACTCCTTCATTGACCTCCAACAAAAAAAACATCTTGCCTTGGGGATAAATATCACACCAAGAAGACAGACATAGTACTTATCTGGGCCTTACCTCTTCCTCTCTGGGTATATCCTACTACAGAAGAGATATGAAATCCACCATACCCCATTTTAATCTGCTGGAATTTTGTTTTGCACATTTAAAAAACAATATGCTAGTTATTGTTTTGTCTGTAAAGTATATTAGACAAGTACAACTAACTGAATTTTTGCATATGTTTCTAATTCATACTATTTATTTTGGGATCAACTCCTGCAAACGTAATTCGTTTAGAAGCAGAGAAGGCATTTCGTACAAACACATTTTTGTGCGTGCGTCACTCTCACCAGCTCCTCTCCAAATACTTCTGAACTTGTTCAAAAGGAGGCCAGAGAGGAATGAGGAGGGAGGGGAGGAAATGTGTCTGAACCCTTCTTCTCCGTCATGCTCTGGTGTTGAACTCTTTTTCACTTTTCACCTCTTCTAGGTCTTAACCACTGCATTGTGCATACATAAAGATTAAAGCATGACACCTACTCTGCCAAAATACACTTCTAAACACTTGTTTAGGTCCCCTTTTGACACCAAAACTGCCCTGACCCGTTGAGGCATGGACTCCACTAGACCTCTGAAGTTGTGCTGTGGTATCTGGCACCAATACGTTAGCAGTAGATCCATTATGTCCTATAAGTTGCGAGGTGGGGCATCAATGGATTGGACCTGTTTTTCCAGCACATCCCACAGATGCTCAATTGGATTGAGATCTGGGAAATATGGAGGCCAAGTCAACACCTGAAACTCGTTCTTGTGTTCCTCAAACCATTCCTGAACCATTGTTGCTTTGTGGCAGAGCACATTATCCTGCTGAAAGAGGCCAATGCCATCAGCTAAAACCGATGCCATGAAAGGGTGCACATGGCCTGTAACATTGCTCAGGTAGGTGGTGCGGGTCAAAGTAACATCCACATGAAAGGCAGGATCCAAGGTTGCCCAAAGCATTACACTGTGCTCCCATTGGTCCAGATCTGATGCTCACGTACTTATTGTAGGCACTTTCAGCAGTGGTACATGGGTCAGCATCGGCACCCTGACTTGTCTGCGGCTACACAGCCCCATACATAACAAACTGCGATGTACTGTGTGTTCTGACACCTTTCTATCTGTACCAGCATTTGCTTTTTCAGCAATTTGAGCTACAGTAGCTCGTCTGTTGGATCGGACCACATGGGCCAGCCTTCACTCCCCACATGCATCAGTGGGCCTTGGCTGCCCATGACCCTGTCGCTGGTTCACCGCTTTTCCTGCCTTGGACCACTTTTGATAGGTCCTGACCACTGCAGACCGGGAACACCCCACAAGGGCTGCAGTTTGTTGAAATGCTCTGACCCAGTCGTCTAGCCATCACAATTTGGCCCTTGCCAAAGTTGCTCAAATCCTTAAACTTGCCCATTTTTCCTGCTAATACATCAACTTTAAGGACAGACTGTTCACTTGCCTAATAAATCCCACCCACTGACTGGTGCCATGATAACAAGAGTATCAGTGTTATTCACTTCATCTGTCAGGATCATAATGATATGGATGACCGGTGTACAAACAAGTGAAACCTCCAGTTGTGCAGGCAGTTTGATAAGAAGTACAATGGCTTGACAAGAGTAAACAAGGTTTGCACCGTTCAACAAAATGGTGAAAGACGAAGAAATAAATAAGAGTAAATGAAGTCGATACTTATTATTATAGTAAAAATTATAACAGCCAAAGTACATGGCTGTTACACCATCTGTAAATATATACGTATATATATATATTTCTTTTTATTTGGATCTATAGATGTGTAATCTGCATTTTAACACATTTGATAGAAAAATGTAGATTAATTTAGCAGATTTCACAATGATTATAGATTGTAATAATTTATTAAGCAAAATTCAGTACAATTTCATAGTGCAGCTAAAGGAAGTACATTTTTAATAGCTGATGCTTTCCCCTTTAGCTGAAATGACTTCAAGTAGTTGTTTCTTTTAAGTGGCTGTCAGTATCTTACATTCATGAGGAATTTTTACCCACTCTGTTTTACTGTAGCCTACTGTTCCAACTGTTTCATTTTCAAGGTTTTCTTGCATGCATGGCCCACTTTAAGACAAACAGCATTTTGAAGTGCTTTCTGGGATGCATGGGCCAGAGCATTTCAAGGATTGAGATCTGGGCTTTTTTCAGCCATTCCATAACTCTTGATTGTTGTGAGGTCCATGTTTGGTTCAACTTCAGCATTTTGACCGATGGCCTTCCATACTCCTTGAAAATTCTCTTACAATATGGAATGAAGTTGGCCATGACCTGAGGCAGCCCCAAAACATAATGCCACCGCCTCAGTTGCGTTTTGTTAAAACATTTTGAGAGAAGTAACCTTCCTGTAGATTCCATGATGTTACACTAGGATTCATAAAAAACCTCTGTGAGTGTTTTTTTGGTCAGCTCTTGAGCCTTATTTGGAATTTTAACTACAAATATACCAGTGGTCTGGAAAATTTGTAGATGATCTGTCAGACTGTGGAAAGATGTACTTTGAATTACTTGAAAAATGTATGTAACCAGCGCTTGACGCTAACTTTTTTGTGGTTTTCCAAAGTCACTCAGCATTTTCACTAGCCACCATTTTGTTGTTGGGGAATTAAGTTATATTTGATTAAATGTGACTATGGTGTGCTACTGTACATCTTAGCCTGTCTTGTTCACTGGTTCAGTCACTATTAGGCAAAGGTGATACCCGAATCTTCCAGTCACCCCTCTGTGAAATACTTTATATAATGTGGCTACACACTCGAAAAAGACAACTATTATAATAAATAAATATGCCCTGTAGTCCATGTCCACTTGAGCAGCTAAGGCAAGCTACAATATCCTCCCTAATATCAACCAAAATATGCAAACAATATATTTAATCTTAACATAACCACGAACTATTAACATGTTATTTAAAAAGAAATATAAAATCACCCATCAGCTTTATAATTAATCGCAGTAAATTTTATTGTTGTCTATTTTTGTTATGCTATGTTCTTGTTAACATAAACTTGCATAAATACGGAACAGAGCTGTATTTATTACAGCCTTGTCACATTATTTTCCCCCATCCTTGCTTAGACGCCACATCTCCCTCGACCTCTTTCAGCTGTACTTGGCTCTGCTGCTGTCGCTGATCCAGCATCTTAACGTTCATATATTAATATTTTTAGTAACTTAAATATGTTAATAGTATTTTTTTATTCTAAATATTGCAGATGTAGGCTAATATTTTTGGTGATAGTACATACCCTTATCTGATGGTCTTTTCACCAGTCAACATCGTTAGTCTCCAAAAACAAATCTGTAATTTTAGGCTACTAAAAGCCGCCTGAAAAGTAAAAATAATGTAATGCGGATTAGTTGTAGTCTGAGGTTGACGTTTTAATGGAATATTTTGACATGCTTGGGGGTAAAAGAAAACAAGAATCCACCAGTTTTTCCGACATTACTCATCTCCGTGATATCTGGGCCGGTGTGGTCCTGTATGCAAGGTTGCCATGTTACATTGACCATTAACTGTATTCTGCTGCAGACAAAAAAATCGACCGGCCCAAGACCAAGAAAATATCCGAATTTGTAGGAAACACAACCCACCTGGCAATATTCAATATGGAAAAGGTTTTCTCCTATCGACATTTTACCTGCGGTGTTCCGCTGGTACTTTCAGCGCAAAATCATGTTTCACCATGCCAACACGCAGAGGCGGTGCGAGATTTTGGGATGGCCGTTGCCTTTGAGCTTTAGATTCAGGAAAAACCTTATAAAACCTGTATAGATATATAGAAATCCACCCGCCAAAGTGGCTAGTAGGAGTGATTGCGTTACACGCCACAGCCAAACTCTACCCGCATGTGGCTGGTGCTAATGTCAAGACCTGTATTTAACCCGTCCCAGACACATGGGTATAAATGTTTTTTATCTAGGATGTCTTTTGATCTTGCCGTGATATGTTACCACACACCCACATGGTTAAGATCAAAGCAGACCAGACTTTTTTCAGGGTAATTGCATTTCTGTTTATTTTAATTGCATTATTTCAAATTGATATTTATCTTTATGTGATTTGTAAAATGTAGTTACCTTCATCATTAAATGTCAGTGAAATGTATCTTATATTTGTCTTAGCAGTTTTCATAAAGCGCTTTTACAAAACACCCGGCCTTAAACCCCAGGGAGCAAACAACAGTAGTGTTGAAATGCAGTGGCGAGGAAAATCTTTGGAAGAAGCCTAGAGAGGAACCAGGCTCTTGAAGGGTGACCAGTCTGGCTGTGCCGGGTAAACATATTAAGAGTCCAAATTGTAATAATTAAGAAATGCATGTGGATTGAGACCAGAGTCTATTGAATCCTTGTCAAGATCAGAAACATGACCAGATGAACAAGGACAACCCCGGGGGGGGTCAGCAGAGTGGCAGCTTAAATCGCCAGGTGTCATCTTGATCTGCAACACAGCCAGGAGGACTTTGGACAGGGACAGCAACAAGTAAAGCCTGGCACTCTGCAGGTGTGGGCCAAGAACTCATGTCTGCCTAAGTTAAAAACATCAGGTGACAGGGACATTTCAAGGATTTATAGTGGAGAAGGAGAAGTGACCCTACTCCCCCAGCACAATCATACAGCAGCGTAAGACCTTGGGGCTGAGTCAGGGGGTCCAGAGACACTGTGGCCTTATCCGGGGGGGAAATCAATCCACCCACATTGCCAAGCATCAACCGCACCCATCCTGAATGTGGGCCAAATGAAGCAGAGTACAGACCAACTGCACAAATGCGCAACAGAGAGACAACAAGCCAGTGACTCTGCCCCCAGTGACTCTGCTCTATGAGTGAAGGCCCTGCCTCCGGCTGTTTGTTTAGAAATGTTAGCTACAATTAAAAGGCCTGCATTTTGTGATCTACGGTTCTGTGTAGGTATGTATGGCTGGATCATTTCAGCGAGCTAGGTAGGAGCTGAAATGTATTGATTTATAAGTTAACAATGAAATCTTAAAAGCCCTAACCCTAACAGGCAGCCAGTGCAAAGAGGCTAGTACTGGAGTAATGTGTTAAATCGTTTTTGTTCTAACAGCCGTGTACAGCACAAATGAAAGTTTATTTATTTATCAGGGTAACTGGAAAAAAAGAGCATTGCAGTAATCTAATCTTGAAGTAACAAAAGCATGATTTAGTTTTTCTGCATCAGTTTTTGATAGAAAGTTTAAGATTTTTGCAATGTTTTCGAAGATGAAAATAAGCACCTTGAGATATACTTTACAGGTGCTGGTCACATAATTAGAATATCATCAAAAAGTGCCTTGTCACCTGCTGGTGTTGGTACACTGTGCTTTCTGAGGTCCAAAGTCAACACAGCCGTCTACCAGGAAGTTTTAGAGCAGTTCATGCTTCTTGATGCTGACCAAGTTCATGGAGATGCAGATTTCATTTTCCAACAGGACTTGACACCTGCACACAGTGCCAAAGCTACCAGTACCTGGTTTAAGGACCATGGTATCCCTGCTCTTAATTGGCCAGCAAACTCGCCTGACCTTAACCCTATAGAAAATCTATGGGGTATTGTGAAGAAGATGCGATACCCCAGACCCAACAATGCAGAAGAGCTCGACCCCATGCCACGCCGCATTGCTGCAGTAATTCAGGCAAAAGGGGCCCCAACTAAGTATTGAGTGCTGTACGGGCTCATACTTTTCATGTTCATACTTTTCAGTTGGTCAACATTTGATTTATTTGGTCTTAAGTAATATTCTAATTATCTGAGACACTGATTTTGGGGTTTTCATTAGTTTTCAGTTATAATCATCAAAATTGAAAGGAATGAACACTTGAAATATATCAGTCTGTGTGGAATGACTGTATACATTACGCAAGTTTCACTTTTTGAATGGAATTACTGAAATAAATCAACTTTTTGATGATATTCTAATTATATGACCAGCACCTGTATATGTTCATCAAAGGAGTGGTCAGGGTCAAAGGTAAAGCCAAGATTTCTTACCGTTTTTTGGAATACGACCATGCAGCTGTCGAGGTTCACAGTGAGATCGGCCAACAAAGCTCTTTGTTTCTTGGGCCCTAAAATAAGCATTTGTTTTTCTTGAGTTTAAAAGCAAGAAGATATCTGTCATCCACTTCCTAATATCTGAAACACATGCTTCCAAAGTAGCAAATTTTGGGGCTTCTCCATGCTTCACTGAAATGCATAACTGTGTGTCATCAGCATTACAGAGAAAATTGACATTGGGATTCCAGATTACATTGTCAAGACTCAGCATATATAGTGAGAACAATAATGGGGCCAGAAGCGAGCCTTGAGGAACACCAAAACATACTTTTCATTTGTCAGAGGACATACCATCGACACATACAAACTGATTTCTTTCAGATTAATAAGATTTAGCCCGACTAGAACTTGTCCACGTTGCCAGAATATTTCCAGTCTCTCTAAGAAAAGGGAGTTATCAAGTGTCAAAAGCAGCACTAAGATCAAGAAGCAACTCGACGGCTGCAGATCCTTTGTCTGAGGCCATTAGGTCATTTGTTACCTTCACAAGTACAGTCTCAGTACTATGATTGGGTCTGAAGCTGGACTGGAGCATTTCATAAATGTTATTTTTCCTCAGGAAGGCATTCAGTTGTTGTGGAACACATTTATGTAAGATTTTTTAGAGGAATGGGAGGTTTGATATTGGCGGATAGATGTTTAATGTCAGGATCCAGTATCAAATAGTGAAAGTGTCGAGTGACACGGGATCAGAAAGTTCCAGTGTCCCCATTGAAACCTGGTCAGGGAGGTTCAAGACTTTTTCAGAACAACTGAGATTTTCAGGACTAGAATTATGTTAGGAGTCAGTTATTTGTTTTTTAATGGTGATGATCTTTTCACCAAAGAAGTTCATGTTTTCGTCACAGCTGAAGTGAAGACCCACTTCTTTTGCTCAGCGTTGCTTTTTGTTTACTTCACAACAGTATCAAAGTGAAACATTTGATTGTTTTTGTTCACCTCAGTCAGGTAAAAGAAATGTCAATCGAGCAGATGTGAGTGCTTTTCGGTATTTTAGTGTACTGTCTATCCAGGCTAGTTCTTTCTTTTAATATAGTAATGTTTAAAATGTTAGTTTTTAAGCTAATAATTTGAATACAGGCAATAAAGTGTTTTGCCGGACCATGTAAGCGGAGCCGGCCAAGAAGAGTGAATGTCACTTGCACACTCACTGACCGACCATGTTAAATAGCGTCGTGGTTAGAGAAGCGGACTTGCAAGGTTTATGTACCGCAATCGAATGTCCTCGCAGTCAAATCAAAGTACACATTGGGATTTGTTCCTGAAAGACAAAAACGATGCTGGCTATAACACTCACTATCTACATTATAGGAAGCATACAATAAAACAGTTTACATTTATATTGTGACTGTTTTGGGTATATTTTTGAATTACGCTTCCGTGCATGTGTTATTGGTCAGGACAGACAACTTTAGCTAGCTACATACAACATTTAGTAGCTACGTTATAGTAAGCCTTAATTAAAACGGTTATATTGCATCTGTGCATGCTTCTGGGGGTAATAAAACCCCTTACGTAGTGAAAGAGTAGGGTCTTCCACGATTCTCTCGTCTTTTCACTTGACGAGAGTCAGTTATCGCCACCTACAGGTATTGTTTCAATGTCATTCACGGATGAAAGAAAAACTAATGTTTTTGTGCCATGAAATGAAATAGATTTGGCAGAGAAAAGTTCATCTTCAGTCTCGCTAGCAATTGCTCAATTCTTATGACTATGCATAGGATGTTAGTAGATACTAGTAAGCCTATTACTGACGAATAAGCTGTTAAAATGGCCAGTGGCACAAGCCATAGTTTATAGACCCTATTTGTGGTGGAAGTAAATTTAACAAGAAACGTTAGTCAGTTTAACACAATGCTCAATCGTGTCTAGCGACTGGTAAAACGTGTAGTTCCATGGTGTTGTGGTTAAAGACCGTGTCTCATGTGGGAGACCCGAGTTTGAATCTAGTGAGGGTTACAATGTTTACTCGTTTTTATTGCAAGCCGGCTGTACTAGGCTTGCCTGGTTCCTTTTCTAACTTAAGGAAATACAATGTGTTTTATAAATGATTTATAAAATACGAATGTATAGCGAAAACCCCAAATAAGTGTATAACCAAAATGTCTCAAAGTTAATAATAAGGGTTTACAAATACAAGTATTTAAATTGCAAAGGAATACAAATAATAAACATTGTAATAAAGGTGCATATCAGAGCCGTCAATAAAGACAATTTTTTCTGTTGATTACTCTTACAATTAATCATGTTATTTGGATGAATGTAGAATTATTCCAAATCCAACATGAAGTGCTTTGGTTATTACAACACTTTAAAACCTAAATATACACTTATACAACTTCTTGCATTCAAAATGTTATTTTTCAGGGGTACTTATCTGATCATCTTAATGGAACTACACAAATACCTACAAGAACTCTAAATAAAATGAATCTAATGCAATCAAATACATAGAGTATTGGGTGCACCTAGTGACTGAATTCCCCCAACAGTTTTGTTTATTTTCTTAATTAAAACAGCCCCCATACTACAGTTTATGTATATCCCCTACCCACCCTTGCAGAACGCACAGCGAACGCTGCACACATACTAGGTAGTGAAAAGCTTGATACCTAGCTAGCTAACAAACATGGCTAAACCGAAATCTAACCTTTAAATACCATTAATGACATGCTGTTTGTGAAACAAGTTCCATATTCCAGTAACAACTTATAACCTGGTTATCTTTACTTTAGAGTTACATATTCCCAAACTTTGGACATCTGTCTTCGTGTAGTGCCAGTCCAGGACCGTCCTTGACTGTAGCCACCCTTTTATTTATTTTCTATTCAGAAGCCTTGAGTCGGTAAATCCCAATCTTATTAAATCTTAATAGACATAATTTAATTTCTTGTTGAATCGTGAGAGCCCTATTGTAGAAGCTTACTACTAGATGCAAATATATCATGAAAAAAACTGATTTTAGGGTATAATCTTTTATAAAACTAGTTCAACAATGTAGATTAAGGGCAGTGCCGGCTCCAGGAATAAGCGGTTGCTTAGGGCCCTGAACTGCTAAGGGGCCACCGATTGCTAGGAAGCCCCCGACTGATAGGGGAGAGGGACCGCCAAAAGGCTAGAGCCTGCACTGATTATGCATTAGGGCACAATGCGGCGATAAGGTAGTTTATGATGTGATGCGGTTAATCACCGGGAGGAGAGAAGGCAAAGATGATCATTGTTTTCCTGAAGTCGCTTCACTTAATATTTTACTTAATTTTTTCCCATTACTGATGGATATTTCGGACAACCAGTTAACCAGGTAATAGTTAATAATAGAAACGCTTGACCTATTAAGATGAGAGAAACTTTATTTACAACAGGGGGAATACACAATACATTTCAACATCACACAATGATCAAATCATTAGTAACTGTTTTCTATTGCTGGCATTAAAATCTTCAAGTGATTGCTTTCACAAGCCATTTGTAATAGAATGTGTCAACATTACAACAGCGAAGATGTTGTTGGAGTGATTGAGCTGCAGCCAAAGGAGGAAACAATAGAATTTTTAGCTAGTAAACACACAAGGATCAATTCAGTAAGCAAAATGATGTCGCCACGTGACATGCAGGTGCGTCAACAGACATGCGGGTCAAAAGTCAAGGTAATGCCAATGTTCACTGAGAGCTATTTGAAAAGGCCAGTATAAAATGGTAAAGGTTGATTTACATACAATCCTGATTTACTAAATACGGCATTACTTTATTTTTCTCAATTTCTGAAATGCATGCTAAGAATCTAAGCTGAACTTTGACTGCTAAAAGAGAAATGCAATTTATAGAGGGGGAGCCTAAGAGTATTATACATACACTGTACTATACAGGACTATATCTTGATTCTACTCTCAGCCTCTTGATTTTTTTTTTCTTGAAAAAGCCTCCCACAAAGCAAAGAAGTAGGCACTGAAGTTGGCATGAATCCCCAATTATTGCCTATTGCAGTCGAATATTTTTTTATTATAGCTTAAGAGGGACAATTTCCACTCTTGTAGATTAGGCAGTTTACGCTGGGGCAGGGTTTCCAATTTTCTTTTCACCCAATTTTGATATTTAAAAAAATCTGCAAACTATACCAAAGTTATTTTGATCAAAGTTATAATGAAACATTAATTCTAGTCTACTTTTTGGCAGTTTATTGCAAAAGGAATGTTTGGCTTTTTTTACACTACAGTCTGACAACTAACTGAAAACGTCATGAATGCTCTGTTGTTAAAGCTAATTTATTCAACTTTGTTAACATCGTTCTGTCCTATCCATGGTAAAACCGTGAAGTAAAAACAGCAAAAACAGACTAGGAATACAATGTTTATGTTTTTCAAGTTTTAGACAAGGCCAATCTAAAAATAACATTCAGGAATGACATTCATTCAGACAGCCAGTGGTAGGTGCCACTATCCATAGTGTATGTCTCACTATGAGAAATGAACACCTCAAGAACGTAACACAAAAGGCTACACAATGTCCATTGACATGAACTGTAAAGTTAAACATTTCCTGTGCAGGAGAAATCTGACTATTACAATAGTTATGATCAGGGACCCAGCAGTCAGAACCTGGTCCAGTTTTATCAGCACACTGCCTTGCCGTGTCTCATGTTCTGGGCGCAGGTCCTTCCCAGGTTGGCACCCTCGAGGAGCAGGTCTGAAAGGCGGTCCAGGCCCACACAGGTCGTAAGGGGGGTGATCAGGCCGTAGAGCCCCCCCAGTAAGATACTGAGTGGCCAGCCTATGATCAGCAAAATCACCAGCCAGACAATGCTCCAGAAACATGACCCGCAACTGGCCATTCTATTCTGTGAGACAACAGAAATGTAAAAGCATTTACAATTTTCAGCAAGTTAACAAATAAATGATTTATACAACCTGTATCGTACAAATATGAAGTTGCAGTTGATGTGTTCATTACTAGTCTATTGGTTTAAATCATATCCCTAAATTAATGGCAATATATTTTAGTTTCCAGAGTGGTTTTTCTTCCAATGAGATCAGAGCCATTTGATATCACTTCAAATCAATGAATCAGGATTCTGTAATCCCACCATCCCGCCATACACAGATCACTGGAGGCCAGTCATCCCAAAACGTATTGTCGCAGAAGTGTGCATTGGCTCCCTGCTTTCAGATCAGACACCCATCTAAATTCACTTAGAGGATATGGACTTCGTGACTCGTCTGTAACTGGAGCTGATCAGCATGAACGTTCAGGTCAAGTTGATGCCATAATGAACGACACCCACCACTGTCCCTAACAGTCAAGAGGGACTTCAACCATACCATATTCCAACACCTCACCGTACAAACTAGCCCAATGCATCCGTGGAGGGGAAATTGTATTACTATGTATGCATCGACACAGAAAATATTCCAACATCTCAGAAGCTGCAGTGTGAGCCGTCCGACTGGGTTATAAGGGCAAATGCCAAAGATCAGATTGACTGTCATGGCTATTTCAGCTTTAGCACAACGCACACTTTTCTCCCCACTTCCCTTTAATATCGTGTTGTTGTGAGATCACATGCTCAGTCTCATTTTAAAGGTTAACTCGTGCTTTAAAGAACGCCCATAAAACACGAGACAACATCAGCATTAAGAAATGCTACTTTTTCCAGAGGATCCAGAGCGTATGTTAACCATTTAGGATAAACAACATACAGCTTTATGGTTTGAAGCAAAAAGTATGTAACACATGCTTGAAGAAAAAAAAAACAGGAATGTAGAGAACCCAAACAACCAAAACATCATGTCCTTTAACAGTTTACGGTCATATCATTTGGTCTATAAAATGTATCCGTTACAAAGACATGAGGTTACAGTACCTCCTAAAGGAATGGTTATAGTGCAGTTAACTTAAACTGCAGCCAGTTAATGCTAGTAACAAATAAACCACATTCAATTACTGCTTAAGCAGAAAGCTATTAAACTGAGCAAAATAGAATGCATTGTAAAGCCATATTTTGAGAGTACCTGTCGAATGAGTATAAAAGACATGTTCACCTTCAGATGTGGAAAGTTTGAGTGTTCCTTGAAAAAGTCCTGTTTGTCTTCCTTGCCTGTGGGCTGTATATCCCTCAGTCGCAGTTGGTTCCTGCTTGGAGATGCCAAAGCCAATAAAATAAGTATGTATGAGTGGCCTCTTCCTCCCAGTTAACGCTTATTTACTGAATGCCAGGAAGGACGGCTGGAGATAGGACGGCTGTAATTTGCAAATGGGTTTCTAGAGGGAGGATATTACACAATGCGTGGATTCACAGACTGGTTGCACAATAAAATAGGACGATTGTTCAAGGTTTAAAGCCAATTTGTTGAATATGGAACCAATGTTAGGATTTACGAGGTGTGTTTACTGGGGAACACATCGGTTTTTCGTCCTCCTGTCGTAGGCAGAGACTAATTGAGACCTGGGACACCAGGTGAAGGCAATTAATAACAACCAGGTAGAAACAGAAAACAGGACTCAAGCAACCTTTCACTGAGGGAATGAGTACCTCAGCTCTGATGTCCCGGAGACTTCGGAGGCATTGCGTGAGAAATGTTTTGAGTGTCACTTTTTAAACAAGAAAAATACAACACCACAACTGTGAGACATATGGTGCACTCAATGATAACCATTTCTGGCCACAAGTTCTACAGAATGGTCATGACTGTACTGTGTGGCCTGGCCCCGGGGAGCGGCGGACCACCTCTCAGACACTGGGAGGGGGGAGAGCGTGTGAGGAGGGTTACGGGCTAGCCTGTCAAATGAAGTAACAGCTAGCGAACCTCTGGAGCATAGTAATGCCCGAATTCCCATTCTATGCTGTAAGCCTGCAGGCTGCGGCTTATCCGAGCTGCCTCGACCAAAGAGCCTACCAGTGGCAGTCAGGGAGGACTTCAGTCCACCACCATTATCTCAGTCTTAGAAATTTGATGGATTGTGGTTGCGAGTGATAACAGTGAGCCTGTTAAATACCAGTTCCTCTCCCCCATGGCTTCATGTGCAGGGTGACTGACCTATAAATGCAGCTTAGCGGCAGCTCTTCCAGCTGCTACTGAGCGGGCCAATCAGAGCCCAGTGACGCTGTCTGGCGAGAGGGCCAAACGCCGCACGGACTGGGAGAGCATCGTGACGGGGGCATTTTTTAACAAGCCTTGAATCCGAAGACTCTGTGTGTGTGTGTGTGTGTGTGTGTGTGTGTGTGTGTGTGTGTGTGTGTGCGTGTGTTTGCACATGTATGCATTAAAAACGCATCAGACCGCATTTACATTGAGAAACATTTTACTAAAAAAAGATGATTACAAAACAGAACATTTTATGAAACAGTATGCTAAAGGCGTCCTTTGTCGTTTCATGGCTTCAGTAGAAAACAAATTCTTAAACAGGATCCCCGATTTTAGCACTAAGCTTTTCTAAGGGACAACCCAGTTGCAAACCCATCAATGGGGATGGATTACATCGATTACTTTTCCCGTGTTCACCCCTAGCTGCTGCATTGAGGGGCTTCCTCCTCTCCGCTACCCTCTTCATCACTGTCACTATCACGGCCAGGGTGCTCTGGCATTTTGGGGTGCTCCTTGGGAACCACCTCCTCCTCCTCCCCTTTGCCCTTTTCTGGCGTCTCTGTGGGGTTCATCGGTGCTCTGGCATCCTCTGAGGGCTCCTGCTCCATGGGGGTCTCCTCCTGGCCATCCGCCTGAGGCTGGGCGTGGTCCTTTTCTACCTGGACTGACCGCTCCTCCTGCGTCTGTTGAGGGGGGGGTAGGAGCTTCTGCTGTTGCTGAACACGCGAAAAGATCACATGGAAACAGAGGATGATGACAGGGGCGTTATCACCTGATCGTACATACATTTATTTCAATTTTCATCCCTATCTTGAATTCATGAGATAATGTCTGGTAGAGGCGAAAACGGATTTCCATGTCGGGCCAAAAAGCGAGATTTCTATCACAGCTTATCTTACTTCTCCCCCCTTCCCCTCTCTCTACCCCGTCAGTTGCTCTTCTCCCCATCTCTCTCCTCTGTCTCTCTCTCCTGTCTCCCTGTTTCCTTACCTTGCTCTTGCTGGTGCAGGGCAGTAATTGTGAACATGCCCTAGGGGCTGGTTCGGGAGGGGCAAACGTCTCCGTTAGGTTTGGAAAACAAAGTCGCTTTTTCACTCCTACCATTCCATACAAGAACAAGAGGTGTGGGGAAGCTTAGCTGCACCCATTATCACATCTTCCGCCTCTTTCTATCCTCCATTCCCCATGGCCTAAAACAGAGGACCGCTCCCCTATTTTAATTAAAATTAATTCTGGTTCCCTCGTCTAAAATCTTAAGCTTGTGGTCTGTTCAGTCTCGGTGTGCAGAACTTCAACTGTTCTCTTACATCTGACCTATTTCCAGCACTGCATTAAAGTTTAAATATTAAAATACAATACATAGCCCATAAAATAGCAGGGAGTGGTGGAGGGCAATAGAAATTCAGTTGTTTGGGTGCAGGTGCGTTGGTTGGTGCCAGTTGAATGTGTGGGTGAATATGATGTTGGCTTACAGGAGTAGCTAACTATTCATGGTGCTGCTGCAGTATTAGCCAGCATTCTGCTACATTACCTGGTCTAGTCTTGCCAATTACATGTATTTGGTGTAATATTGTGGATACCGGTCTATACTCCTGGCTGTAGTGTGTTCTGGAGTTACCTGTCTGTACGGATAGCTGTATTGACTTCAGTAGTCATCCATTTATAATGTTGGCTGTATATGCTGTCAGTAGTTACCTGTCTGTACTGCTGGGTGCTCTGGATCATATGCATATACATATTGTAGACCAGGTTGGCCATCTCCGGCATGTTCTTGATCACCTGGTCGGGCTGGGATGAGCGAGGCTCTCTCTGAAAGAACAGGAAAACAGACAGAGGATGAGACAGACCGATCGAGAGACAGACAGACAGACCGATCCAGAGACATACAGACAGACAGACCGAGAGACAGACAGACCGAGAGACAGACAGACCGAGAGACAGACACAGACCGAGAGACAGACAGACAGACAGACCGATCGAGACAGACAGACAGACAGACAGACCGATCGAGAGACAGACAGACAGACAGACCGATCGAGA